>JAVTVY010007619.1:0-47159 GCA_036873755.1 Hanleya hanleyi | reverse complement strand
CCAGTTATGGTGGATTACACTTGTGCAGTAGCACCAGTTATGGTGGATTACACTTGTGTAGTAGCACCAGTTATGGTGGATTACACTTGTGTAGTAGCACCAGTTATGGTGGATTACACTTGTGTAGTAGCACCAGTTATGGTGGATTACACTTGTGTAGTAGCACCAGTTATGGTGGATTACACTTGTGCAGTAGCACCAGTTATGGTGGATTACACTTGTGCAGTAGCACCAGTTATGGTGGATTACACTTGTGTAGTAGCACCAGTTATGGTGGATTACACTTGTGTAGTAGCACCAGTTATGGTGGATTACACTTGTGCAGTAGCACCAGTTATGGTGGATTACACTTGTGTAGTAGCACCAGTTATGGTGGATTACACTTGTGCAGTAGCACCAGTTATGGTGGATTACACTTGTGTAGTAGCACCAGTTATGGTGGATTACACTTGTGTAGTAGGACCAGTTATGGTGGATTACACTTGTGCAGTAGCACCAGTTATGGTGGATTACACTTGTGCAGTAGCACCAGTTATGGTGGATTACACTTGTGTAGTAGCACCAGTTATGGTGGATTACACTTGTGCAGTAGCACCAGTTATGGTGGATTACACTTGTGCAGTAGCACCAGTTATGGTGGATTACACTTGTGCAGTAGCACCAGTTATGGTGGATTACACTTGTGCAGTAGCACCAGTTATGGTGGATTACACTTGTGCAGTAGCACCAGTTATGGTGGATTACACTTGTGTAGTAGCACCAGTTATGGTGGATTACACTTGTGCAGTAGCACCAGTTATGGTGGATTACACTTGTGCAGTAGCACCAGTTATGGTGGATTACACTTGTGCAGTAGCACCAGTTATGGTGGATTACACTTGTGCAGTAGCACCAGTTATGGTGGATTACACTTGTGTAGTAGCACCAGTTATGGTGGATTACACTTGTGCAGTAGCACCAGTTATGGTGGATTACACTTGTGTAGTAGCACCAGTTATGGTGGATTACACTTGTGTAGTAGCAACTATCATGGTAGCTTATACTTGTGAAATCCGGTGCTGCTGGCCGGGCCGGATATGGATCTCTATGGTTGATTTTTATGTTTATTTCCATCACAGGTGTAACATTTTCTCAGGAACAATGCTATATTTCCACCTGCTGTGTATAGTCATCAATGTACTAACTCAATCACAGGAAGTAAAATTTCCAACCATGAAATCTAGGGTAATCAAATGTCTCAGAGCAGGAAGTTGACAAAATGGTTAAGAATCATATGGATATAATCCATTATAACCCTTTGATTTTGTCCCAAAAATTGGGTGTGATTGAAATTTGATAGGGGAATTGTATCATTAGAGGTATAGGAGACACCATACAATGAGACACACCTTCATAGACACCATAGAGGAGAAATTAGCCTTGATATTGTGGATTTTCCAAATGTTCATGAATTTGTGGGGTCATGTAACTTCGAACGAAACATGCAACCTGAAAATAAGCACCTACCATTTCTAAAAAATCCCCTCCAAATCTGAATGAGATAGCCTCTCTTCATACAGGTATCATGGGTGAAAGTGTCATGGAAGGTACCATATATCCTTTACTGGGGGTGATAGGTATATGTCCTCTGCCTTATTTTCAGGCTTGTACATGTATTTATATTTTACAAAGACAAAATGGTTGCCAGAAGACCACCAGAAACAGTGATTGCATAATCCATCTCAAACATGTCTGCTTACATGTATTTGACCATCACTATGCAGCTTAAAATACCCATTCAGTGCTGTGACGTTACAATGGGGTTCACCAGTCCGAACTGGCGCCAGGTGCCTACGTATACCAAGAGGTAAATGGCGCATGCCCATGTCGTTTTTCTGGGCGTCACAAAGGCATCGTCATAATGTAATGATGTTATCATTGTTCGTTTTATGACGCTATGTCTTTGCTACCTGTTGGAGCACTAGCGCGGCCTGGTGTGGCTGGCCATCCCCATTGAAAATGTATCAGTTTTCGATGGACTGTGCTCATAAATCACCGCATTGTGGCATCAATCACATTTGTTAGTGAAAAATGCTGACAAAACCAATGTCAGTGGGATCTAACAGACCAAAGTTTGCGTTGATGTAATCTGGACAAAAGTCCATTTCTTAAATCCGGAAGAGGTTCACCATCCCCTGTACTACAGTTGCTTTGTAGCTAGCCTAGCTGAAATCTCCCTTCAGTTCAATCAGTGGGGCCCACGAGTGGGTGACCAGGTCTTCCGCTACAAGGGGAAGATTAATTTCATCTACATGATGGCTGTACATCATGGATAGTCACACATGTCCAGCTAATCCTAAAGTAGTTAGTAATATCGTCGCTATTTGGCCAAAATAGTGCTGAATGCGACATTAAACCTTAACTCACTCACAGTAGGTCACTGGATTATATCTGGGTCAGAACCAATAGCGGCCCTTATATTAACCTGACAACTAACCGTTTTGGTTCTCAAACTTGTTCCATAATTCTATCATAGACTTCGCCTTTGTATTAAGAAAACCCCACCTGTCATTTGTGTTTGCAGCATGTCCAGTCGTGGACGTAAAGCGAAAACTTCATCAAGAAGTAATGCCAGGTAAGTCTGTCAATAACTGTAAATCTGTCTGTCCATCCCGTCACTGTACAGATCTTTGAGGCCCCGCTGATGGTTTTGCAACTTTGTGCCCACAACTAGTCATTGCAACATGAATGATTAGTGCCATTCACACTATTAAACAACAAGTCACACTGTCACAGTGTGCCTCGAGGTGGCAAGCCTGAAAAATATGACACAGCATGTATATGACCCACATCAGAGGATATGGTTGGTACATATCATGACCTTTTAACCCATGATATCTGTATATGAAGAGCGGCTATCTCATTTTGTTTTCAGGTCCGAGGTGGTCGTAAATGCAACAGAGATATGGTAAATTCTCTAATAATTCAATCATACTACATGTATCAATGTTCAATTAACAGAGTTACAGATGCCGGTGGTCTAAGACGTTTCGCTGGTGATCACTAGCCTCACACCGCTGAACCGGCATGGGATCGAGCCCAGCTGGTGCATGTGTGAAAGTTTGCTAGTTACTTGCCGATGGCGGTGATTCTCTCCTGGGAGGGAAGCTTCCTCCACCATCCAAACTGGCTGTCACCATATGAGTGAAACAACATTGAGTGTGACATTAAACCAAATCCCCCACCCCCCCCCCCCCCTCTGATATTAAATCATTTCATGAACTACAATAGATAAGATCATGATATTACATGTACGTGTAAATCAATTCATATCATTTCATCAACTACAATAGATAAGATCTTGATATTAAATCATTTTATCAACTACAATAAATAAGATCCTGATATTAAATCATTTCATGAACTGCAATAGATAAGATCCTGATATTAAATCATTTTATCAACTACAATAAATACGATCTTGATATTAAATCATTTCATCAACTACAATAGATAAGATCCTGATATTAAATCATTTCATGAACTACAACAGATAAGGTCCTGATAGTAAATCCTTGTATCAACTACAATGGATAAGATTCTGATATTAAATCATTTCATCAACTACAATAGATAAGATCCTGATATTAAATCATTTCATCAACTACAATAGATAAGATCTTGATATTAAATCATTTCATCAACTACAAAAGATAAGATCCTGATATTAAATCATTTCATCAACTACAATAAATAAGATCCCGATATTAAATCATTTTATCAACTACAATAAATAAGATCCTGATATTAAATCTTTTCATCAACTACAATGGATAAGATCCTGATATTAAATTATTTCATCAACTACAATAGATAAGACCTTGAAATTAAATCATTTCATCAACTACAATAGAGAAGATCTTGATATTAAATTATTTTATCAGCTACAATAGATAAGATCCTGATATTAAAATATTTCATCAACTCAATAGATAAGATCTTGATATTAAATCATTTTATCTACTACAATAGATAAGATCCTGATATTAAATTATTTCATCAACTCAATAGATAAGATCTTGATATTAAATCATTTTATCTACTACAGTAGATAAGATCCTGATATTAAATTATTTCATCAACTACAATAGAGAAGATCCTGATATTACATTATTTTATCAGCTACAATAGATAAGATCCTGATATTAAAATATTTTATCAATTACAGTAGATAAGATCCTGATAATAAATCATTTCATCAACTACAATAGATAAGATCCTGATATTAAATCATTTTATCAACTACAATGGATAAGATCCAGATAATGAATAATTTCATGCGCTACTATGGAGTAGGTCCTGATATTAAATCATTACATGAACTACAATAGATAAGATCCTGATATTAAATCTTTTCATCAACTACAATGGATAAGATCCTGGTATTAAATCATTTCATCAACTACAATGGATAAGATTCTGATATGAAATCATTTCATCAACTACAATAGATAAGATCCTGATATTAAATCATTTTATCAACTACAATAGATAAGATCCTGATATTAAAGCATTTCATCAACTACAATAGATAAGGTATTGATATCAAATCATTTATCAACTACAATGGATAAGATCCTGATATCAAATCATTTCATCAACTACAATAGATAAGATCCTGATAATAAATCATTTTATCAACTACAATAGATAAGATCCTGATAATAAATCATTTCATCAACTACAATAGATAAGATCCTGATATTAAATCATTTCATCAACTACAATGGATAAGATCCTGATAATAAATTATTTCATCAACTACAATAGATAAGATCTTGATATTAAATCATTTCATCAACTACAAAGATAAGGTATTGATATTAAATCATTTCTTCAACTACAATAGATAATATCCTGATATTGAATCATTTTATCAACTACAATAGATAAGATCCTGATATTGAAGCATTCTATCAACTATAATAGGTAAGATCCTGATATTAAATCTTTTCATCAACTACAATGGATAAGATCTTGATATTAAATCATTTTATCAACTACAATGGATAAGATCCTGATATTAAATCTTTTCATCAACTACAATGGATAAGATCCTGATATTAAATCATTTCATCAACTACAATGGATAAGATTCTGATATTAAATCATTTTATCAACTACAATAGATAAGGTATTGATATCAAATCATTTTATCAACTACAATAGATAAGATTCTTATATTAAATCATAACTTGAACTACAATAGATAAGACCTTGAAATTAAATCATTTCATCAACTACAAAAGATAATATCCTGATATTAAATCATGTCATCGACTACAATTGATAAGACCTTGATAAGAAATCATTTTATCAATTAAAATAGATAAGACCCTGATATTAATTCATTTGATCAACTACAAAAGATAACATCCTGATATTAATTCATTTCATCAACTAGAATGGATAAGAAGCTGATATTAAAGTATTTCTTGAACTACAATAGATAAGATCTTGATAGTAAATCATTTTATCAACTGCAATAGGTAAGATCCTGATATTAAATAATTTTATCAACTGCAATAGGTAAGATCCTGATATTAAATCATTTCATCAACTACAATAGATAAGATCCTGATATTAAATCATTTTATCAACTACAATAAACAAGATCCTGATATTAAATCATAACTTTAACTACAATAGATAAGACCTTGAAATTAAATCATTTCATCAACTACAAAAGATAATATTCTGATATTAAATCATGTCATCGACTACAATTGATAAGATCTTGATAAGAAATCATTCTATCAACTGCAATAGATAAGACCTTGAAATTAAATCATTTTATCAATAAAATAGATCAGACCCTGATATTAATTCATTTGATCAACTACAAAAGATAAGATCCTGATATTAATTCATTTCATCAACTAGAATGGATAAGAAGCTGATATTAAAGTATTCCTTGAACTACAATAGATAAGATCTTGATAGTAATTCATTTTATCAACTGCAATAGGTAAGATCCTGATATTAAAGGTGAAATGCAAAGGTTTTTAGATTCTCCTTTTCATATTTTATATAGGTTGAATAATGATAGAAATACCGGTCTATCTACTTCACTTGGTTTAATTTGAATTATCTTGTCTGCTAGAATTTTTTTTAAAGTTGGTACCTCTAGCACAGCTGAATTCAGATTTGCAAAACGTCATCGCTTATCTTTCCTTGATTGTGACGTCACGTCAGACCAGCCGCCCGGAGACTGAACGTTACCAGTATTGACGCCCGGCCAGATGGTCTGATGTGACGTCACAATCGAACGTCAAACAAGGGCAAATAAGCGATGCGGATTTCATTTCTGAAATCGGCCGGGCTTGAGATGCTAACTTTGAATCACTTTTCAAAAGCTACCAGGAGACAAAATACTTCAAATAAAATCAAACAGAGTATTTGGGCTGATATTTCCATCATTAACTAGCCCGCGAAGAATATAAATAGGGAAATATGAAAACCTTTGCAGTTCACCTTTAAATAATTTTATCAACTGCAATAGGTAAGATCCTGATATTAAATCATTTCATCAACTACAATAGATAAGATCTTGACATTAAACCATTTTATCAACTACAATAGATAAGATCCTCATATATTAAATCATTCCATGAACTACACTAGATAAGATCCTGATATTAAATCATTTTATCAAGTACAATAGATAAGATCCTCATATATTAAATCATTCCATGAACTACACTAGATAAGATCCTGATATTCAATCATTCCATGAACTGCACTAGATAATGATATTAAATCATTTTATCAGCTACACTAGATAAGATCCGGATATTAAATCATTCCATGAACTGCAATAGATCAGGTATTGATATTAAATCATTTTATCTACTACAATAGATAAGATCCGGATACTAAATCATTCCATGAACTACAATAGATAAGACCCTGATATTAAATCATTTTATCAACTACAATAGATATGATCCAGATATTAAATCATTCCATGAACTACAATAGATAAGATCCTGACAATAGATAAAATCCTGATATCAAATAATTCCATGAACTGCAATAGATAAGATCCTAATCTGATTAAAACTCAGTCTTAATAACCGCTCCGCTATCTGACTTGTCGCTAATTAAGATCTGGGACAGTCCCTATCTTAAATCTGTCGCGCATGTCAGACTGTCGACCAATCACAGTCCAACCTCGACAGGCGAAGGGATGCCTATAGTCAGTGGCGGCGAAGTTCAAGGCGAGATGGAAAATTATGGTGTGCCATGAATTTGACGTGCCCACATTAAAGCAGGAGCAACTGCAGTTGCTTTCTTGTATGCCACGTAAAAGACACTGTATATCCGTTCTTCGTACCGGCTACGGAAAATCTTTATGTTGCCAAGTGTACGGACGAGGCGCAGAAAAATCCAACCCATGCAGGCGGCTGACAAAGCTCTTGCTCTCGATCAGCGAAGATTATTATTTGCTCCCCGTTGCTCTCTTCAATGACAGACCAGGTGAAAAGATCAAGGGATATTTCTTGCACTGCTGGATATATACGCGTAGGTACGGTTATTTTGTTTCATAAAATCAGTTCATAACTGCACAACGTTAATATTAGGAGAGGAGCCGACATGCTATACTACGAGGTGTCTCATTGGGCGACTATTTGACCCGGAAACTATTTGATTCGGAGTTCATCTGACGGATTTGTCATAGGGACTGTCCCAGATCTTAATTAGCGACATGTCCGACAGAGGAGCGGTTATTAAGTCTGAGTTTTAATCAGATTGATAAGATCCTGATATTAATGCATTTCATGAACTACAATAGATACGTTCCTGATATTAAATCATTTTATCAACTACAATAGATAAGATCCAGATATTGAATCATTTCATCAACTACAATGGATAAGATTCTGATATTAAATCATTTCATCAACTACAATAGATAAGAACCTGATATTAAATTATTTTATCAACTACAATGGATAAGAAGCTGATATTAACTGTTACGCTGCTGCGGGCCTGGTAGAGTGGCCGCAGTGTAGACTGCGGGGGGCCCGAGAGAGTGGCCCTGAACTTGTCGGTCTTCGCGTATCATTGTCTAAAATCGATATTTTCAAATTTACCATGCATGAAACCTGATAAAATCCATATGTATATTGTTAGCTAAGTCTGTCTTGATTTTGTGGATGTAAACTTCATATGCTGTCTTAGAACGAAATTGGGAGAAAGAAATAAAAAAATAAATAAATACCGCAAGGGGAGATTTTCATAACATCTCACCGAGAAGGCCGCTCAGAAAATATAAAATACTTACGGAAAACCCCATCAAAATATATGATTCTTTGGTATATTTTAAGTATAAAAGCACAGTTTATCTTAACATAGTGTTGATTATGATGAAATCATCGCAACAAACTTTATTTTCACATAATTCTGTCAACTTCCTCCGCGACAGTTGCCAGTTTTTACGTCGTCATTTTGTTATGGAAAATTTGCAGTACAACGTCTGGGCCAATGAAAGACCTTTATTTCGACCACGTGATGGCTTTGTCCAATCGCGAGACTCATTGCTTCCAGCTCTATGAAAGGGATATCGTTTCCAAATCCGTCATCATCGCGTGTTTTTATTGGCCATCCATCAAATTAATGACTAGTTACAGAAAGAACAAGGATTCCCCTTGACGACGAGACCTAGATCTTTCGAAATGGCGGTCAGATAGCCGAACACGACCATGCTGAAGACAGCGAAAAAAGGCACGTTTTTCGAGCGTTATTTCGCTGAAAATTGTTGTTTTTGGCGATAATAAGGTGAAGTCAATGTAGCCTTTTACAATAAAATGTATTTACAATGACAATTTTAAATATTTCGTCATAAAATAAAATAAACGAAACGTTGACCGAACTGTTATGAACCGGCTTCTACGTTAGGCAAATCTTGACACACACATTTGAATGATATTTTTGCTCATAAAACCCGGGTGTAATAGTGCAATACATCGTAAAAATGGGAACTTCTGCAGCGCACCATAAAGAAGAATCCAGCAGCCGAACAGTTGAAGTATTTCTTGAACTACAATAGATAAGATCTTGATAGTAAATCATTTTATCAACTGCAATAGGTAAGATCCTGATATTAAATAATTTTATCAACTGCAATAGGTAAGATCCTGATATTGAATAATTTTATCAACTACAATAGATAAGATCCTGACATTAAATCGTTTTATCAACTACAATAGATACGATCTTGATATTAAATCATTTTATCAACTACAATGGATAAGATCCAGATAATGAATAATTTCATGCGCTACTATGGAGTAGGTCCTGATATTAAATCATTACATGAACTACAATAGATAAGATCCTGATATTAAATCATTTTATCATCTACAATAGATACGATCCTGATGTTAAATTACTTTATCAACTACAATGAATAAGATCCTGATATTAGATCATTTCATCAACTACAACAGATAAGATCCTGATATTGAAGCATTTCATGAACTACAATAGATAAGATCCTGATATTAAAGCATTTTATCAACTACAATAAATACGACCGATATTAGATTTCATCAACTACAATAGATATGATCCTGATATTAGATTTCATCAACTACAATAGATACGACCCTGATATTAGATTTCATCAACTACAATAGATACGACCCTGATATTAGATTTCATCAACTACAATAGATATGATCCTGATATTAGATTTCATCAACTACAATAGATACGATCCTGATATTAGATTTCATCAACTACAATAGATATGATCCTGATATTAGATTTCATCAACTACAATAGATACGACCCTGATATTAGATTTCATCAACTACAATAGATATGATCCTGATATTAGATTTCATCAACTACAATAGATATGATCCTGATATTAGATTACATCAACTACAATGGATAAGATCCTGATATTAAATTATTACATGAACTACAATAGATACGATCCTGATATTAGATTTCATCAACTACAATAGATACGACCCTGATGTTAAATTACTTTATCAACTACAATGAATAAGATCCTGATATTAGATCATTTCATCAACTACAACAGATAAGATCCTGATATTGAAGCATTTCATGAACTACAATAGATAAGATCCTGATATTAAAGCATTTTATCAACTACAATAGATACGATCCTGATATTAGATTTCATCAACTACAATAGATACGATCCTGATATTAGATTTCATCAACTACAATAGATACGATCCTGATATTAGATTTCATCAACTACAATAGATACGATCCTGATATTAGATTTCATCAACTACAGTACAGTCAATAGATAAGAACCTGATAGTAAATCATTTGAGCAACTACAATACATTGTAGATAAGATCCTGATATTAAATCATTTCATCAACCACAATGGATAATTTCCCGATATTAAATCATTACATCATGTATTCATGCCAATAATTCTAACCCCCCACCATAATGTACTTCCTGTGATTGAATTAATAGAGTGTTTACCATACCTCCAGGTTTGGTGAGATACTTCAGAGCACAGCACACTTCATACCCATGCAAGATCTGAGTGAGACATTGAGTAGGCAAAGCTTGGCCTGCTACAGTATTATTTAACCCATACGCTGGCAATATGAATGGAAACCTTAATAAACTAATTATTCCTTCAGTAACATACATATGGAATGGAGTGTAACCAGCCACAGGTTTGTACATCTGTCTATACATGCATGTATTTTTTTCAGTCTATACATACTTGTACTTCAGTTTATACATAGTTGTACTTCAGTTTATAAATGCTTGTATCTCAGTCTATACATATGCTTGTACCCCCGTCTGTAATTGTGTGTACCTCAGCGTATACATATGCCTGTACCTTCAGTCTGTGCATGCTTGTGTATCAGCAGGAGGTTTTTTTAGACACTTTTCCTTTATCGAACTCAATTTTTGAAATTGAATAAACTCATTTTTTTTGCGCATCGAACAAAAACTCAATTTTCCAAGTTTTTAATCTTTCAAATAACAAAAAACTCAATTTTTCAAGGTTTTAATCTTTTGAAGAACAAAAAACTTAATTTTTCAAGATTTTGATTGTTGGGGGGGGGACACATTTGATCGGAATATCCGATATGTCTCTATGTTTCATATCTTTAGTTCTTTATCCAATTTAAAATTTACACTGAAACAGAGAAGAGAACACATGATATTTTCCTGTACAATGTACCTCTTCTAACTTCTGACCATCATATTCTGACTGACGTCCAGTTCTCAATGATTTAGGATGTTTCCCTTGCATGGCCTATTCTTCAAATAATATTCATGCAACCTCATTCTGTGAACAAACTAACAATCTTTCTATTAGGCATAAAATCAGGACAAGCTTTTGACCATATATAAGATTCCCGTCCAACTAGTCTATGTATACATAACAACACCCAGCAAATGTTGGGATCACGGAATTGCCCGCCGTTTTTATGATCGTCACAAATGTTGTTGTTGGACACACATTTAACTGAAAACAAGTTGGAAAATTACTTCAAATGGTATATAAAGGACAAAGATTTAGTCTCGAGAGATCTTTAAATCCGCGTGGGTATAAAGGCCAAAAACGGGCAGTCAAAAAACGAAAATGCCATGTGACTGATCACGAACACTTGACAGGGATATATACTAATCTTTGAGTATCGACAGGAACAAATAGACCAACTTTATGAATTACGACTGCTTATATTGGTCTACAGGTCGTCCTTTCTAAACAATATTTAAAGTAAAATGTATATTTCTTGGTACTTATTACCGCAAAATCATTCGCATGTCGACTCTCAAACAACGGAACATGAAGACAGAAACACGTGTTCTGTATTCCGTAGTGCCTCAGAAAGAGATATTTTGATTGGTCAGAATCAAGAAACGAAGTCGGTCATTGGATAAGGCCAGACCCCAACCATCTCTATGCTAATACTGACTTGATCTATCGACCGCCATTTTGCAGTACGAAGGCAATGGAAATGTCGAATTTCGGGGTTACCTCGATGAAAAAGTGTCTAAAAAAAACCTGTATCGGGATACATCAGTCTGTTCATATTTGTATCTCGGTCTGTACATGTACATGCTTGTACCTCAGTCTGTACATTCTTGTACCAGAGTCTATTCATTTGCTTGTACCTCAGTCTGTACATGCATTGCTTGTACATTAGTCTGTTCATGTTTGAACAGGCAGTCTATGCATATACTTATACCTCAGTCTATACATATTTTTGTACCTCAGTCTGTTCAGGCTTATACCTCAGTCTATACACGCTTGGCCTCGTTCTGTTCAGGCTTGTACGTTAGTAAAAACATGCTTGTACATCAGTGTGTTCAGGCTTGTACCTCAGTCAATATATTCTTGTACATCAGCAATATTCTTGTTTGTACCTCACTCAGTCTATACATATGCTGATACCTCAGTTTATACATATGTTTGTACCTCAGTCTATAAGTATGCTTATACATCAGTTTGTTCATGTTTGTACCTCCATCTATACGTATGCTTATACCTCAGTCTGTACATATGTTTGTACCTCAGTCTATACATATGCTGATACCTCAGTTTATACATATCTTTGTACCTCAGTCTATACGTATGCTTATACATCAGTTTGTTCATGTTTGTACCTCCATCTATACGTATACTTAGGGACGGTATCCAACCAGCGTTTGCTGTTGAGACGTTTTAAACGATGGAAAAAAACGCTCAGCTACTACACCCATCGTTTGCACCATCGTTTTTTTTGTGTAGCAAACGATCAAAAAAACCATCACCGGAGACGGCCGAAGGTACCGCTGTCGTTCGGAAGAAAACGTCGTCGTTTGGAAGACACTGACAAAAGACGATCGCACGTGTTAAGCTGCGCATAAATACACACTGGGTGAACAGGCCGTGCCTTAGCTCTCAACTGTGCACATGTGTAACAAAATATAGCGCTATCAGCGAATGTGAAAACGGGTTTAACACAGGGGAAATAAATTACACTTTAATCGCCTTCCGCGTTTGTTTTAAAGGTTTGATTACGAGAAGTCGCTGTTTGTGTGCAAAATTTTTCTATGAAAATGACAACCATCTAGCTGTGATAATGGAAGTGTCACGTACGCAAATAAAACTGAATGGTTTAATAACACCCTCCCCATGTATGCACGGTGTAAAAAAATTCTTTGAATAGGCCGGAAAAGGTAATCAACAGATAACTCTGCCGATATCTTACTGATCTGAATTATGTTCAGTTATTATTTAACTTAAAGAAATACCCGTTTCAAAAATATTTAGGTTGATAAATATTTCCTTGTTATTCAGGGCGATACGGAAGTCTACCGTGGAAAAATGGTGTTGATTCGCCTGGAAATTTTCGCGATAATGCCGACACTAGGTTTTGATCCCTTTCCTTGAAAACGCATGGATGCAATAGAAATCTAAATAAATATTTTTCATCGCGAGTATTATGGGACCATGAAACTATTATATGATTTTTGTATCTTCAGCGGTTTTCTTGTAATGTTTACCGGAAAACGTGTAACACTGAAATTCGCCCACTTCAGAGCACGTTTTAATACCTCACTGGCAAATCGTGTTACACTTTTCCCAATAAATATAACATGAAAAGAGCTGAAGAGACAGAAATGATATTTATATTTTCATGATCCTATAATACTCGAGATAAAAAATGTATTTAAATATTTTATTTTATGAATGCGTTTTCAAGGAAATTGATAAAAAAAAACTAATGTCGGTATATCGCCGAAAATTCTCGGCAAATCGACCCTGTTTCACGTTAAATAAACCAAAAAATGGAAAGGTTTCTAATATGTTATTTGGCCTGTGTACTGTATTGCAGTCCATAGGGAAAATCAACACGCGCGTTTAGCTTTAATATTTTAGAAATATCGCAATTTATTCTACGGGTCTGTCTGAAAAAAAACCCCAGCTTGTGTACGCCCTCACGGAAATAGGGCGCGCGCCCTATTTAGGGCGCGCGCCCCATCTGCGCCCCAATTGCGCCCTACTTGCGCCTTGTCTAGCTACTGCGCCCTAATTGCGCCCCATTTCTTCATCCCATCCACCCTGCTGCGCCCAAATTGCGCCCTTCAGGAATGCGCCCTAGAAGCTAGAGATAGGGCACGCGCCCTAACTGCGCCTTATTTAGTTTGAAATTTTCTCTGATATTCAGACTGCGCCCTACTTGCGCCCTGTGGACATTGATGTTTTCTCCAAACTTCAGACTGCGCCCTATCTGCGCCCTGTGGACATAACTACTTTTTCGAGAACTCAGACTGCGCCCTAAATGCGCCCTCTGGACATAACCATTTTATCTAAAATTCAGAGTGAACCCTACATGTATACTTGTGCCTTCTGAACTTTTTTCACCAACATTCATTTAGCTAGTAATCACATATGCATGTGTGTCATTTTAAAGACATGTGCATGCATGTCTTAGTAAAAAAGTTTTTCCCAAAAATTCAGACTGTTTGCTTTCTTCACTATTCTGGGCTATAAATTCATTAATGTAAAATTTGGACTTTCATACTAAATTTAATAACATTATTTCAACAAAAAAATCTGACTTTTACTTGAAGAAGCTATTGCTCCTTATCTGCGCCCCGACTGCGCCCTACTAGTACATGTACATGATCATTCATGCTATTATTCTCAGGGTGCGCCCTAATTGCGCCCCAACTGCGCCCTATTATCTGCACAATAGCATGTTATCTGATTAGTCAAAACTGTCACATGACCTTTATCTTATTGGCTGATATTAACAAAAGAAAGGCAGACATATTGGTTTTCAAAGCATTTTGAATTTGAAGATTTCATGCCCATCTAACAAGATTTTGGTGAGTGTTATACCTCTGTTTTGTGGATAGTGGATGATGTAAAGGGTTTCAGGTATGTGTAGAAGTAATTTGAAGAAAAAAACTCAAGAAAAAGTGAGCGACAGTGTCAGATGACCTAATGTACCAATTCCACAACAGCTGACTGTAGTACAATGTACTCCATGCACATATATTTTCTAATAAATGTAATTCTAACCATGAATGCACATTGTACATGTAGATGAAAATAATATGTACCTGCACAGCAAAATTAGATTTGTTTAGGCTAGTTAGATGCCAATAATCATCTTTCACCTTATATCTTCAATTTATGTACATGATGGATAGATAAACTTTATTTACTGAGGGTAGAACATGGTTAGCATGGCATGTATACTGTTCTGTTCCCCAACTGCGCCCTAACTGCGCCCCAACTGCGCCCTAACTGCGCTCTAATTGCGCCCTAACTGCGCCCCAAATGCGCCCTAACTGCGCCCTATCAGTACAACATTCATGCTATTATTCTGAGAGTGCGCCCTAATCGCGCCCCAACTGCGCCTTTTCTGCGCCCCAACTGCGCCTTATCTGCGCCCTAAGACTGCGCCCCAACTGCGCCCTATTCTCTAATAGGGCGCATATAAGGCGCAATTAACATATTTGGAACGCGCCCTAATTTGCGCCCTAGCCATATTGAGTCTAATGGCAAAGTTGGGGGCGCAGATAGGGCGCGCGCCCCAATTGCGCCCCAACTGCGCCCTAGCTGTCTCAATTCATGCGCCCCATTTGCGCCTTAAATGCGCCCTAATTGCGCCCTATTTCCGTGAGGGCGGTCAAGGAGCACACGCGTACACGCACGTGGCCTTCCATTTCGACTGCGGTTTATCCCCAGCATAGAAAAGTCGACACAGGACTGCTCCCGCATGGCGGGAACATAAAGACCGGTGTAGAACACGTGTCTGTCGAAACGTTCATGGCGATATACCAGATCAGAGAGGAAAACGCTATATTCACGATCCTTCAATTCACAAGTCGAATACATTAAAATTATCCAGAAAGTTTCTAGAGCTATACTTTGATGGGTGCCATGAAAAAGAATTGTCACGGGAGAATATTTGGTGACCCTGATATTTGAACATCGCTACTTGAGAGAAAGTGGAGGTGTGAATTTCCATTGAGTCTTCATTCAAGCATTTTTAATGTTTTAGATTGAAGGGAATTTCTCGGCAATGTGCTGAGACAGATGTATTTTTTGACAACCAATCTTTTATTTGAGACTTTATCGAAACAGATCCAAATATTTGATTATCGGTGTTTTATTTATTATGGTCAACTTAACGCACTTTTATTCTACATTGCAGGTTTGTTTGCTCCATGGACATACTGAAACTAGAGGAATGACCGCCTTTTCTCCGGATAATATTATTCGCATATCCACATATTTCTTCGTTATGTTTATGTTTTGTTGTAAGATTCTAACCAATAAACATATGATTGTGCAAGAAAGTCCCATATCCCTATCCAGCAGGACTATACGTGGAAGAAACTAATTTCCGGTGAGCATATAGGTAAGAATCCTGCTTGATTAGTAAACAATATTGCCAAGCTGTCAATTTATTGTCTAGCCATAATAATAGTAAAGTGATCAGCTTTTTTGTCTGTTCTATTGGTCTACACACAGCTTGACTTTCGAGCCACGAAGGACGCAAGAGTTACTTCCGGAGGCGGCATCCACGGGCATTTGCTTTATTACTACCATAATTCAAATAAATGGACGTTCACGGGAAGTATCGCTGAAGGGATTGTTCATTTCAAAGACATTATTAAATAAAAGGCAACAAGTGTCTTTGATTTTATACTTTTTGTTTATTCACAGTTGCACATTTCCGGGACAGTTTTAATTGATCACTCCGGGCTCTAAATAAGCCATGCAGTTTTGTTCCATGAAAAATATATTTAAGTGCATTTCTGGAAGGTTGGACATGATCTCATCTTTAGTACTATACACATCGTCTTTCACATCCAGCTTATTTGTTTCTCACCACAACCGATACTTCATTCACTATGGAACAACATACAGGAAATCAAGGTAAGTTCACATAAATGTTATTACTGATCGTATGCATTGCATTGTTGGAATAAAATATTGTTTAAACCAATAACAAAGAGAGATCAACAAATATGCGCTATGAAGAGTAATAAATGACATGTGAGAAATTGAGGAATTAACACGGTGGGATACAGCCCATAGCAAATTAAGAAGTAATAAACAATGGTTATTTTGATTACCCACTCGAATCCCAACGGCGAAACAAGACTAGTTAATTCTTGTTAATTACATACACGATCTCTCATAACTGGATCGACGATACCAAGTGACAAAATAATCTCTCTGTATGAAAATGTCATGCGGCGTTGCTCTAAAAGTTGTAAATGTACAACCACGGGTATCCGACTTCTATCGAAATTACAAACTTCAGATGAATAGAGTACTCATCACGTATAGATATTTGCAGATGTAACTTTAAAAGCTTACCAAACAAGGCGCGCTTCAAAAGCGCAAATTGAACAAAAACAAAATTATGAGTTACACCATTAGAAAACCGTTATCTATGGTGAATGTCTTGTAAATTTCTGCGTTTACGCATCGTCCTGAAAGAGAAAAAATATACGCATTAGATTCTAATGTTTCACTCGACATTTATCTGTAATCAAACGTAATAATAATTGTTAAAGTAAAACTATGATCATCTCATTCCAAAAATTACAAATATTGTCCATAAAACAAATAAACGACTACCAGGTGTTAATTTTTGTTGACAAATTTTTCAATCATACAGACCTAATTCCAAACACTTTAAGATCATATTTTTCAAAATTATCTGTTGTCCACAGGTACCCAACTAGACAGGCTAAATTAAATTTATATCGCGATTTTTACTACCCTGACTTATAGTACTAAAATAAAGGGTCCCAAAATATGGAACAATTTACCCTCTCAGTTAAAATCTCACGTTTCGCTCTCATTATTCAAATCGAGGATATAATCGTATTTATTCCTGGAACATAATTAGACATCTATTCTGTTTGCCGTCTGTGGAAGTTGGAAATTAAATTTGTGTTTTTGTCTCACTATGATAGAGTTTACCGCATATTATCATCTTTGTAAATATAATAATTATTTTGGGATAAAACAAACCCCTCGGGGTTTTCATCCCGCCACTATTATATTTTGTTTACTAAACATTATTGTTATGCATGGTGAAATAAAAATCAAATCAAATCAAATGGTAATCTGGAACTGACTTTTTTGAAGCCGCCTTCCAAAATGCGCAAAGCCCGTATTCTGCAAAATACATAAGATTCGAATCGCACGTTCATAAAACGATATCTGGTTCCATAATATTTTGTTTATTAACGAATTACACCGTAACCGATTCTAAGATATAGTCAAGCAGCACACGTATAGCAAAAATCTGGAGAAAAAAAACAACATTAATTTGTGTTCCGTTCTCATAATCCGTTTTTCACGGCCTCAAGCGACACAGCCGTTGTTGTTGTTTTTGCGTCTGTAAAGCGGGACTACTTTCGAGCCGATCGTTTGCCAGGAGACTTTCAATCGTTTGCTAGAAAACGTCTGCACCTTTGTTCGAGGTGTGAAAAGACGACCGGCACCCTTACCGTAGGTTGCCGGAGATTTCCGGCGATCGTCTTTATCTGACCGGCGTTTTTTAAAAAACGATCAACTCATACACCCATCGTTTGCATCGACGTTTTTTTTCATCGTTTAAAACGTCTAGCAAACGAACGTTGGATGGATACGGTCCCTTATGCCTCATTCTGTACATATGTTTGTACCTCAGTCTATACATATGCTGATACCTCAGTTTATACATATGTTTGTACCTCAGTCTATAAGTATGCTTATACATCAGTTTGTTCATGTTTGTACCTCCATCTGTATGCTTATACCTCAGTCTGTACATATGTTTGTACCTCAGTCTATACATATGCTGATACCTCAGTTTATACATATCTTTGTACCTCAGTCTATACGTATGCTTATACCTCAGTCTGTACATATGTTTGTACCTCAGTCTGTTCAGGCTTGTACCTCAGTCTATACATGTATACTTGTACCCCAGTCTGTTCAGGCTTATACCTCAGTCAGTCTATATATGCTTATCCTCCAGTCTGTTCAGGCTTGTACCTCAGTCTTTACATGCTTGTCCCCCCCCAGTCTGTTCGGGCTTGTACCTCAATCTATACATGTATGCTTGTCCCCCAGTCTGTTCAGGCTTGTACCTCAGTCTATACATGCTTGTCCCCCCAGTCTGTTCAAGCTTGTACCTCAATCTATACATGTATGCTTGTCCCCAAGTCTGTTTAGGCTTGTACCTCAGTCTATACGTGCTTGTCCCCCCAGTCTGTTCAGGCTGTCTGTGTCTTGTGCGCTGTCCTCAGTGTTTTGTAGGGTGGATGGAGGGTGTCTGGTTCCATGCTGCTTCAAAGATTTCTTCTTTGAAGTAGCAGGAACACAACTGGACTGGGTGGTGCTTAGTTGGTTCGTCGTGATATAGCTGATATATTGTTGAAAGCGACGTTAAATTCTATTCACTCACTCACTCACTCGGGCTTGTACCTCAGTCTATACATGTATGTTTGTCCCCCAGTCTGTTCAGGCTTGTACCTCAGTCTACACATGTATGCTTGTCCCCCAGTCTGTTCAAGCTTGTACCTCAGTCTACACATGTATGCTTGTCCCCCAGTCTGTTCAAGCTTGTACCTCAGTCTACACATGTATGCTTGTCCCCCAGTCTGTTCAAGCTTGTACCTCAGTCTACACATGTATGCTTGTCCCCCAGTCTGTTCAAGCTTGTACCTCAGTCTACACATGTATGTTTGTCCCCAGTCTGTTCAGGCTTGTACCTCAGTGTATACATGCTTGTCCCCAGTCTGTTCAGGCTTGTACCTCAGTGTATACATGCTTGTCCCCAGTCTGTTCAGGCTTGTACCTCAGTCTATACATGTATGCTCGTCCCCCAGTCGGTTCAGGCTTGTACCTCAGTGTATACATGCTTGTCCCCCAGTCTGTTCAGGCTTGTACCTCACTGTATACATGCTTGTCCCCCAGTCTGTTCAGTCTTTTACCTCAGTCTGTACATGTTGTACAGTCTGTTCAGGCTTGTACCTCGTGTATACATGCTTGTCCCCCAGTCTGTTCAGGCTTGTACCTCAGTCTACACATGTATGCTTGCCCCCCAGTCTGTTCAGGCTTGTACCTCAGTCTATACATGTATGTTTGTCCCCCAGTCTGTTCAGGCTTGTACCTCAGTGTATACATGCTTGTCCCCCAGTCTGTTCAGGCTTGTATCTCAGTGTATACATGCTTGTCCCCTAGTTTGTTCAGGCTTGTACCTCAGTCTATACATGTATGCTCGTCCCCCAGTCGGTTCAGGCTTGTACCTCAGTGTATACATGCTTGTCCCCCAGTCTGTTCAGGCTTGTACCTCAGTGTATACATGCTTGTCCCCCAGTCTGTTCAGGCTTGTACCTCCGTCTATACATGTATGCTCGTCCCCCAGTCTGTTCAGGCTTGTACCTCAGTGTATACATGCTTGTCCCCCAGTCTGTTCAGGCTTGTACCTCAGTGTATACATGCTTGTCCCCCAGTCTGTTCAGGCTTGTACCTCAGTCTACACATGTATGCTTGTCCCCCAGTCTGTTCAAGCTTGTACCTCAGTCTACACATGTATGCTTGCCCCCCCCAGTCTGATCAGGCTTGTACCTCAGTCTATACATGTATGTTTGTCCCCCAGTCTGTTCAGGCTTGTACCTCAGTGTATACATGCTTGTCCCCCAGTCTGTTCAGGCTTGTACCTCAGTGTATACATGCTTGTCCCCCAGTCTGTTCAGGCTTGTACCTCAGTCTATACATGTATGCTCGTCCCCCAGTCGGTTCAGGCTTGTACCTCAGTGTATACATGCTTGTCCCCCAGTCTGTTCAGGCTTGTACCTCAGTGTATACATGCTTGTCCCCCAGTCTGTTCAGGCTTGTACCTCCGTCTATACATGTATGCTCGTCCCCCAGTCTGTTCAGGCTTGTACCTCAGTGTATACATGCTTGTCCCCCAGTCTGTTCAGGCTTGTACCTCAGTGTATACATGCTTGTCCCCCAGTCTGTTCAGGCTTGTACCTCAGTCTATACATGTATGCTCGTCCCCCAGTCTGTTCAGTCTTTTACCTCAGTCTGTACATGTTGTACAGTCTGTTCAGGCTTATACATCAGCCTGTTCATGTTGTACAGTCTCTTCAGGCTTGTACTAATTAGATTTGCTGGACAGGAGTTTCCATAGATAAATCTGCTTCCTCATTTCTACACCCGTGGAAGGAGATTTATCTGTGCAAGGTTGTGTCCAACAGATCTAATTAATCCCATAAGGCCCTCCATTCCTGTCTACAGCTTGTCGTAAGAGGCGACTAACTGAGGCACCCGTGGGGTTCCCGAGTGTAAAAAGGAATAGGACCCCACCCGTGTTGTTTCTGGGTGTGAAAAGGAATAGGACCCAACATCGTGATATGACTGAAATATAGTTGAAAGCGACGTTAAATCATACTCACTCACCCATTCCTGTCTATTCCTGGTCTTCCATAAATAACCTGTCTACATGCACCTCAGTCTATGCATTGAAAGACTCACTTTTGAGAGAATCAGTCTATGCATTGAAAGACTTGAGAGAATATTGAATTTGCCATCGTCAGGAATCCATCTGAACCTCCTGATCACCATGATCACATAACTTGATGTTTAAGCTTATTTGTAGTCGAATTGAAATTTTTTTTGCATTAAGCTGATTTATTTGTATGGTTGGTTATAATCTATGTAAGATAATGTTAAAAGCTTTCTTATTCCAGTCCTAATAGTAGTGGAGCTGCGACCAGCAAACGTAACAATCCACCTACACAGGATTCTTCATCTTCCACTGATAGATCCTCATCCACCGAGTCTGAGAGTAAAGTGAATGGTGCCAAAGACAAATCCTCACAGGCTGATACACCTACCCCGGCTACATCAGTCTTAACTACTGCAAACAGCTCTACCAACACGAGCACCTCCACCACCACCACCGCTACCATCTCCACAGTGAAAACTTCACCCTCATCATCAATGGCCAGTCCAAGCAAAGCTGCTTCTGCTGCTGCTGTCAATGGTCTATCTGGCAGGTAAATAACATAGATTCACCCCACCAGCCATTTCTGTTAGAATAACTGGTCAATATAACTTACCTAGGATGATTTTATCAATTTATCAATATTACGGTACTTTGTTACATGTACATGTACTAACTTTCCAGTATTCTGCCGTCATATGACAAAAGGAAGCAGGTAACAAATGCTGACTTGATCCATTTTGTCTCTGAAATTCAAGTGAATGTGATGCCTTGCTTCCTTTTGCCATTTCATTACAGCCGAAAAGGAAAGTGTATTCATTATACAATTACAGTCTTTTGATGAGGTCAATATGTGGTTTTGTGGACCCGAGAAAACAATATTCACCGAACATTGTTTTCTCAGGTCCACAAAACCACATATTGACCGATATCAAAAGACTATAATTGTTTTATTATATGACACTGACGTCTCCTTCTCGTTAAATTGGTGAAAGCAGTTAGAATATAGCATATAATAAGGTATTTTCTTTGCTCCCGACGATCTCGTACCTGCTGTCAGACAAATTGTACACCGGCAGCCAATCCAACGACTATTTTCATTGGCTGAGCAGACGCATACGTCACGCCGAGTCAATATCACATTTATGGACCTGCTTCGGAGTCAATATGGAAAATTAGCGATAGCCACGTGACGGCGAATGGTCCAATGGAGAAAGAGTAACACGCACAGTCATATAATAACACTGGTTATGCCGACATGTGACTTACTTCCCTCTGTTTCACTATTCCAGATATTTCATTTTTTATCAAATGTCACTTGCTTCCTTTTGTCATATGATGGCAGTATTGCACAGAGATTAAAATCTGAAATTTTGGTCCTCGCACGCATGGTGTACAAACTGATGTACACATACCCCGATCACCATGAAGAGGAGCAGACTCGACAACAATAATTTGTCAAAAAACAATCAAACCAAATTGAGGCGTTCGAATATATAACTTTAATTAGATTGGAATCTTGTACCATATGAATGCATTTCTGTCATGATTATTTGTAGAATCTTTAGCTTCACCTTTTAATAGGTTGAAGTGCTGAAGATTCTGAAGATATGAAATGAAATTGCACTAAGAACAAAAACGATTTGACGAAAATTAAAGAATGGTAAGGCCTAAGGTCTCCTCTATTATTTGGCATATATACTTCGAAATTTCCCATGTGTGTCACCTATAGAATCTGGCAGACACTCAAGTTCGCCACAGGCAAAAGTTTCCAAAGGTATCGCCAAGATATGCAAACAAATTCATAAATTTTATTTCTTAAACTTCATCTGGCTAAGTTTAATAGCTGTTCATAGGGAAGATCCTGTGCCATGAACACATGGTTAGCTTTAATATTTCACAAACATCACCATTTATTCTGCATGTCTGTCAGAAAAGGAGACTCCCTGTGACCGCCATTTACCCAGCGGAGAAAAATCTATAGAGGACTGCTTCTGCCGCATACAATAACATCAGGGGAGATAATCTAATCAGTTTATAGGAGGCATAACTGTTTTCACGGATTTCCATTGGAGGATTTCCTATGCATTGTTGTTGATGAGTGTGCCTGGTTTGGCCCATAGATAGATTGATGTAAGTTGTGTTCAGAGTAACTACATAGGCTCTTGCTTTGACTCCCTGCCTCCCGCTGTACACCCCCTTGTATTATAGATATTAACTTATACTACCAGCACATTGCCTGTTCCACACATCTTTCTGACCTCCCCCCCCCCCCACTCCACAACAGTTACACCCATACTAATGAATTTACTATTCATTATTGAAACAGTAAAGAAGAGAAGAAAAGAACAGATATTGGAGAAGGCAGCCCCAATAAAAGTACAAGTAGCATGAGTAAGTAAACTTCATAATTGCTGCCTTTACCCCTCTGTCAGACTTGGCCTTGGGGTATTATTATCACTTTCATGCTTGCCCATCCCTCTCCATTTCCATTAGTTACCACTGTATCTCATGAATGAGATATCACACTTGTATATTTGGTCACAAAACAGAAGCCTACTGAAAATGAGCAAGATTGACTGTTTTCGTCCAAGCTGAAGTACAGCATCATATGTAGGCTTAATAGCCATACACCACACATAGTCATACATCTGGGCATGGGCTTCAAGCAGTTTTACACCAGCGACTGTTTTTAGAAGGTACACTTGTATAGTGCTGAAGTTGGGACAAACTATGAAAATCACTGTCCCTAGAACACCCATTCATTGAATATGGACTGTTGGCACCAATGAACTTGCCCTCGATTTTTTCAAGGTCATTGGGTCAAAGTATGGTTGTCCTGCTTTATAGTGGTGACTTTGTCGGACTGTACAGACCTGAGTCATAGACAGTCCCTCCGTCATCAGACGATTTGTAAGTTGAAGTTCGGGGGACATATTCTGGAATACCTTTCTAATGAGCCATGACATAATGAAGGACAGATGGAATCAGAGGACACAGTACGGTTCGTTGTATATTGCCCTATTTACATATAAATAGCATCCTCACAAGCCGGTGTATCCATGGATCAGATTGGATCAATACACTGGCTTGGTTAGTTACAGTATCCATGGATCAGATTGGATCAATACACTGGCTTGGTTAGTTACAGTATCCATGGATCAGATTGGATCAATACACTGGCTTGGTTAGTTACAGTATCCATGGATCAGATTGGATCAATACACTGGCTTGGTTAGTTACAGTATCCATGGATCAGATTGGATCAATACACTGGCTTGGTTAGTTACAGTATCCATGGATCAGATTGGATCAATACACTGGCTTGGTTAGTTACAGTATCCATGGATCAGATTGGATCAATACACTGGCTTGGTTAGTTACAGTATCCATGGATCAGATTGGATCAATACACTGGCTTGGTTAGTTACAGTATCCATGGATCAGATTGGATCAATACACTGGCTTGGTTAGTTACAGTATTACATTGGTACATCCATGGATCAGATTGGATCAATACACTGGCTTGGTTAGTTACAGTATCCATGGATCAGATTGGATCAATACACTGGCTTGGTTAGTTACGGTATCCATGGATCAGATTGGATCAATACACTGGCTTGGTTAGTTACAGTATCCATGGATCAGATTGGATCAACACTGGCTTGGTTAGTTACAGTATCCATGGATCAGATTGGATCAATACACTGGCTTGGTTAGTTACAGTATCCATGGATCAGATTGGATCAATACACTGGCTTGGTTAGTTACAGTATCCATGGATCAGATTGGATCAATACACTGGCTTGGTTAGTTACAGTATCCATGGATCAGATTGGATCAATACACTGGCTTGGTTAGTTACAGTATCCATGGATCAGATTGGATCAATACACTGGCTTGGTTAGTTACAGTATCCATGGATCAGATTGGATCAATACACTGGCTTGGTTAGTTACAGTAATCCCTCAAATAATTCAATCACAGGAAGTGAAATTTTCTACTGTATAAAATCAGGGTTGATCAAGTTTATTAGAACAGAAAGTTGACAAAATGGTTCAAAATCAACCATTATTTCTTCATTATTCCAATGATTTAGAGGGTGATCAAATTTATTAGAACAGCCAATTGAATTTTGTCCACAAATTTGGGGATGATTGAATTTTGATAGTGGGATTGAATAATTAGGGGTATTACCATATCCATAACAGTTCTGGATATCAATAGCTCATGAGATGTTCTCTATATTGGACCAGTCAGTAAGCGTGTTCAGCCAGATTATTATGCCAATCCGCTGCGAGGTTGAGGTGTGACTGGTTTGAATTTCATCGCTGGCCAAACTACTTTGATGTCTGGCTGAAATGGACATCGGGCGTCAAAGCCAAAACCACAGGCTTGCTAATTCAAACAACGATGAGGGATGAAATGTACAGGAGTGTATAATAGAGACAATGATTGAAGAACTCATTCAAATCACCATAAATGTCCAGGTAAACCCTCTGCGAGGATTTAGGATTGGCCGGGACTTGTGAAGCTGGTAAATACTGGTAGTCACATGACCAAGGAGTTCTCACCACTGTGCATGTTCATGTTCTATTATTACAGTATGTTGTTATGGCCCCATGCACGTGGGGTGGTTGTCATGTAGTGATCCAGATGTCCATCCATCTGTATGTGTATCAGTATATATACGTACATTGTTGCAGGTTGTCCAGACACTCCTCCAGCTGGTTGGTCAGTCCTTCTGCGTTACCTGTCCAATTTTGAGGGTACAGCTAAGAAGGCTATCATGGATGCTCTAGTGGAGGACGAGAAGGATTGTGTACACACTGTTCAGTCTAAAGAACAAGAACTATCAGGTACCTATAACACTTACAACTGTCAATCACCATTTATCCCGCCCCACGGGACTTCTGGGGATTGAGCTGCGGTGTCTTGTGCACAGAGAACATTTTTTGTCAACTCCTTTGTCTTTCCTATCTGATACCCTGCTCTTGTGCGCAAAGAGTGAGGCTATTAATATTCATTAAATGTGTTTCCAGTCGATTTTTTAATGTGATGGTGTAAAATGCATATCCCCAATTATGATGGCCTTTCTTAGTCTATAAGTTCTGATTATTCCAAGAATTGAGTTGAACAATGGTTCAAATAACTAGCCCATCTTCCTGCATGTAACTATTACCTCACACATCCTTGAATGAATGACAGTACTGTCACGCAAACCTTTGGAATTGGGAGTTAATGTTATATGACCTAACAGTAAGGTATCATGAGAGTTAATGTTATATGACCTAACAGTAAGGTATCATGAGAGTTAATGTTATATGACCTAACAGTAAGGTATCATGAGAGTTAATGTTATATGACCTAACAGTAAGGTATCATGAGAGTTAATGTTATATGACCTAACAGTAAGGTATCATGAGAGTTAATGTTATATGACTAACAGTAAGGTATCATGAGAGTTAATGTTATATGACCTAACAGTAAGGTATCATGAGAGTTAATGTTATATGACCTAACAGTAAGGTATCATGAGAGTTAATGTTATATGACCTAACAGTAAGGTATCATGAGAGTTAATGTTATATGACCTAACAGTAAGGTATCATGAGAGTTAATGTTATATGACCTAACAGTAAGGTATCACCTCCTGCTGATGTGATCATACCAAATATGTTAATTCATTTAATCAATTTTGGGATATGGCTACATGTAAATTTCCTATTCAAATTGATATACATGTAGACCTCTAACTTTGCCATCTATAGTGTTTATTCTAATTGAGCATTCAATCTGAACAGCCAAACACTGAATGCTGTTGTTCTTTTTATAGAATTCAGCAGTGAGATGGATAAAAGAGAAGGTGAGCGCAAAGCGAAGGAACAACTACTGATTCAACGTCTCAATGAAATCATGACGATTCAGAATGAGGTCAAACAGATGGAGATCAGGAGCAGTCAGGACCAACAAACCCTCAAGTCATTACAAACATCGCTGTCCAATCTCAAGGAAAAACAAGAGTCATGTGTCGCTGCTCTGCAGGCTACTAATTCCATCTTTAGTACGTCTAGTCCATGATAACAGAGAGGTCTACAGAACAGGGCTACTGCTTCAGTTTCTTGAACTACTCAACTTGATGAGATGGTACAACCGATCAATCGGACATCTTAGCATCATTTCTTGAACCAGCACAAAAGGAATGTATTTTATGATATACGCATACATGAAGACTATTGAAAGTCTGTTGTTAACAGTCCTAGTATTAGCGATGATACTGACAACTGGTTTTTTTTTTTTACAAGATTTGCAAGCTTGCATTGTACTGAAAGGCGATTGCTATGGTGGTGACTATTATACATCTGGGATTAACTTTGTACATGTACCATTATAAACATCATAGTGGAAGGTGTCTAAATGAAGTCTTGCCTGGTCTCAAATGTTATAGTTACTTATTTGTTTTAAACAAATTGAGGACATTTATTTTACTGGACAATTCTGCTGCTGCGAACATCTCATTCTATATCACTGCCCTGCAAGAAACTGTTGCATGGTTGGCTGGTCAGCACATATATATATCACCCAGGCTGATTTTAGATGGTCATTTATATTTTAGTATGTACAAACTTACATGTTTGCCAGTTTGCTATGCCCCATCATTATTCGGGGCTAGCTGCAAAGCGGTGAGCTAACTAATATGCATGAGGCGCGCGAAGCGACTAATCAGCAGGACTATTTTCAGTTAGTGCGATACAATTTTATCAAACGTACAAAAAGTTGTACAAATTAATTTGTCATTTTCAGACCTTGATGCAACACTGGTGATGTATATCATATATCTTTACTTGTAGAAAAACACTCAACCTTATATTTTTAAAAGTCAAATAGGACATCTGCTGCAACTGCTGCTGCATATTGGTACAGACAAAAACCCTGCCAATCGCTAAATAGAAGTGCAGATTGCCTATTAAGTTGCTGAACAATTAAGCAGCTCGGATGAATTTCTCATTCTTTATTCGCCCTTTTGCCAAGTTAAAGAGAGAACCAGGCATATGATTGGTGGGTGTATTGTGATATGAGAACAAAATACATGACAATCAATTTAAATCCTTAGGAATGTCCATATCCAAGAATCAATCAGATACTCATTGATGAAGTGTGGAATTAGTAACATGGAAGCCCACTGCTGAATTAGGTCTTTATAGTTCATACATTTTTCAAAATTTAGTTCATGCTTATTCTAACACATGCATGACCTTGGCGGCACAAACTTCGTGATGAAAATGGGGGGTTTTTAAACTTCGTGTTTCGGGAGTACAATTGAAAATTTTTAGCATTCATTTTATTAGAACAAATAATATAACAGCAGGGAAAAATCAACCATTTTGGAATTCCGTTTGGAAGGTAACCTAATAGGGAATGTACCATACCTATATCTGTATATCGTGCAGATTCAAACCAAGAATTTTTGAAGCTTTGAGCCAGGATGAAGCTTGGAGAAACCGTTTTAGAGAGGTCTGATGATTTGTGTGCAGAAGTCTATTGTTGGAAAGGGCATTATTGTAGGAAGTTATTTTTTTATGCTTTTTTTTTTCTTGTAACACAATGCACTCCAAATTGTCAAGGATTTTATTCACAGTTTGTTCTCTCAAATCAATATTAGAAATGTTACTGTAATCTGTACTAATATAAACTAGAACATGATTTTTTATGCCACACCACTGTCAGTCGGAATGGCATTATGTTTTGCCATGTCCTTCCACCCGTCTCTCCATAAACTTAAGCTGGTCCGGACAATATCTGAGTTATGCTCCACCAATCTTCTTGAAAGTTCACAGGAGTAAAGTTGTCTCTGTATTAACTCTGACAAACAATCCTATTGATATTAGGGTCAATATGTGAAAGGTTGAGATATGCTCCAGTGATTTTCACAGAAATGTTGACCATATGACTATTAAGGGAGTAGAGGACATTCATTTGTAGAGGTTGAATTTTTTTTTAAATTTCAGGATTTTTTCATCAGGTTAGGACAAGATGATCCATGGAAAAAAAATAGGGGGTCACCATACTCGTTAAAAAAATATGGTAGCCAAAAGCATGTATACCACTTAAAAGCCATAACACTGAATACATAGGGAAATTTGGATTTTTTCTTCTTTGATGCTCAATAAATCAAACTTCCCAAGGTCAAATTTTCCCCATTTTGCTATATAATACTAAACACATATACTGCTTGTTAAATATGTAATAAAAACAGGGGGACACCATACTTTCTTAGAAAATATTAGCGGTACAACAGATAAACTGAGCCTTTTCAGTCCTATTTCCAGGAGGGGGTGGGGGTGGGGAATCGGGGTGGGTGTGGAGAATATTATTGAAGTTCCAATTATTAGCCATTCAGAAGTTTTCTTTTTGTTGAAAGTGAATAGGAGTGAATTTGGGGATATTCCGGAGGAATAATTTTTAACCTATGGAGCACTTTGCTCCCTCCAACCGTTGAATTTGAAATGCCAATTTTTTGGTCCGTCCCATCACACTATCGACCCACCAGTAGAACGCATAAATGGTTGTGTTGTGTCTTTTGTTGATTTTTATTCCATTTTAAGATGTCTGCGTACTTTTGTTAGGAAATTCAGCTTGTTTTGAAAAATCCGACAAATCACCATGTTGTAGCCCCATAAGAGCACGGAAATGAACGTCCTCTACTCCCTTAAGGGTTCAGATTAGTATTTGGGGTTCAAAAGGTCAGTGGCCAAATTCATTATAGCCATAATGCTTAAACTTCTTGGGGCGATACATGTATCTTGAGTTACACTCCACCGATCTTGTCTGTGTTGAACTGAAGAAGCCTATTGATATTTGGGGCAATAGGTCAAGGTCACATTACAGAAAAACTCCTGTATTTCCAGTCTGAACAGAGTTCACTTGCAGTGGAAATGAGGCCCTTTGATAACGTTTCAGTTAAGTGGCACTGAAGATCATGATCTCGCGTGAGACTCAGTCGAAATTGAAACTGACATGAGACTCGTGAACACCAATTTTAGTGAAGTATTAAATAAAACCAAGGTCCTCCAACCTCATTTACCAATGGATAAATGAGTGTGAATTCAGTCTAGCTATAAATTTGATCTTGACGGTCTGCAGAATACTTTGGAATATTATGTTGCCCACCTGACTGCCAAGCAGTCTATTATTTGGGGGTGAAACGTCAACTTTACGATGGTCATGATATATATACGATCAGGCACACATGGTGGGTGCACAAGAAGGGGCATGTGAAGCAGGGTGAGAAGTTCACACAAACATTGACTTGGGGGTGAGAACTTCACACAGACAGTGACTTGGGGGTGAGAACTTCACACAGACAGTGACTTGGGGGTGAGAACTCGCACAAACATTTGACTTGGGGGTGAGAACTGCACACAAACATTGCCTTGATGAGAACTTCACACAAACATTGACTTGGGGGTGAGAACTCACACACACATTGACTGTGAGGGTGAGAAGTTCACACAACATTGACCTGGGGGTGAGAACTCGCACACACATCGACTTGAGAACTTCACACAAACATTGACTTGGGGGTGAGGACTCACACAAACATTGACTTGGGGGGTGATAACTCACACAAACATTGACTTGGGGGTGAGAACTTCACAAAAACATTGACTTGGGAGTTAGAACTCACACAAACATTGACTTTGGAGTGAGAACTCACACAGACATTGACTTGGGGGTGAGAACTCACACAAACATTGACTTTGGAATGAGAACTCACACAAACATTGACTTGGGGGTGAGAACTCACACAAACATTGACTTTGGAGTGAGAACTCACACAAACCTTGACTTGGGGGTGAACACTCACACAAACATTTACCTGGGGGTGAGAACTCACACAAACATTGACCTGGGGGTGAGAACTCGCACACATATTGACTTGGGAGTGAGAACTGCTAACAAACATTGATTTTGGGTTTGAGAACTGCACACAAACATTGACTTGGGGCTGGGTGAGAACTTCACACAAACCTTTAGGGTGGGGACTCTCATAAATACTGACTTGGGGGTGAGAACTGAACACAAACATTTGACTTAGGGCCGGGTGACAACTTCACACAAACATGGACTTAAATGGGGGTCAGAACTTAACACAAAAAATTGACTTGAAGGTGAAAATATCAATATTCTTATGTCCTTTATTTAGGTAACCAATGCATTTTCACCTCCCCCCAGCTGTATACAATTTTGCGCCTACATTGCCTTTTTCATAATCTGGAATTGTCGGATGATCTGTAGCTTCCATGCTATTAAAGTGTATGATGATTATGGTACATGTATAAATGTTCTTTATTTAGTCCCTTAGCACATCAACTGACAGAAGGAAATATTGCAGTGCTATATATATATCGCAATTTATTGGTATTGTATGATTATCAATATCAAATTGTCTTTGAAGGCCTTCATTAGCATTTTATAATCTTGAATTATTGTAATGTTGAAGTCATTAACTTCACCAAATGTTATTATTGTGTCATGTGTTTCATTGTCAATATCAAATAGCTATTAACACATTTTTTTTTGTCTGTACATATGATATAATGTAGTAGTAACCAGGGTTCTTAGTACTCAAACCAGGGTTCTGGTATAGGGTTCTTGTTCCACGTGAAAGACTAAATTCCAGGACTTTTCCAGGTCCATAAAAACTTTCTCCAGGACATCAGAACCATGTAGATGACCTATTATGAAAGCACTAATCCAACTTCACTGGGTCCCCGTCATATTATCAAGCTGTAAGATCTCCCTACAAATTATTAATCGAGAGGTGAATATGTTCCACCTTTCGCAGTATCATTGTAGTATCTTTGAATGAAATCATATATTTTATTGATAATAGCCTATTATGATATTCGTCCCCCTGGATAATAAATTACTGTACACAGTCACAAAGTACATTGTCACTGATAAGAGCTCGTATAAGAAATATATGTAATAGGACATGACTACAGATGAAATGATGGATGGTGTTTCATGTCAGTAAATCTTTGTATGTGAACGAAGAGTTGCTAGAGCAACCATGAGCATGTGAAAGTGAAGATCGCTCAATTTGGCATAATTGTTGAACAATGGATACGGAACTTGAGACATGATTTTCTCAACTTGGAGGTAGGTACATGGATTGTTCTGCAGTCCTGCATTTTACATTTTCTGGATTGGGTGACGAAAGGTACTATACATGTCAGTTGTTACTGATGACATATATTTTGTATTGTTTAGTCAAATGTTATATCTATTTTGATGATTGAAATTTGATTCCCACCGCAGTCTTGATTCCTTGAACACATTGACATATATTCTATTGCTTACATATATTTTGATGATTCGATTCACATATAGACTTCATATGTAAACGGTACATTAACAATATAGGATTCCAAATTTGAAATATGAACTTTCAGTGTTGAACTCAGCAACTTCGTGTATATCATGTTGTGGTTTGTTTGGTCTCGATTAGATCTATGCAAACTTTATGGCATGCGATGTATTTGACCTGAATCCTGTTATATAGACACATACACACACACAGGGATGATCATAATCAAGGCAGGTATTCATACCAACTCGCTACAACATAAGGTCCACATTGTCGAAGGAGTTGAAATTTGCATTTCTGGAAATGGTCGTAGTTGAAAACAATTTTAAACAATCCAATATCATGCCTGTTTGAAAATGTCGAAGGCCATGACCTGCAGACCCATTATCTCAGTCTGATTACGATACTCTACAATGTAACGCCAAACAACGTCAAAAAAGATATAACGTAATGCCTTTGCTGACATCATGAATGATCAGAGGTTGTGGCTTCATTGTGTTTTTCACCACATCAGATTTGTGTTAAAAAATGCAATTTGATGTAATTTTTTTGTAGAAAAAAAAATATCAACTTATTCTTGACACGGCTTCTCTGTATATTTTCATGCAAGGTTTGCAGGGGGTATTTGGTAGAACCGTTAAGTCACAACCCTGTGGAGATCAATATCAGACATGTCAGATAGCTATTGCTGTGGTGTCCACATTCTGGGTTTAAATGGATATTATCAAAGATTTGCTCAGCACATGCACCTCAATGTATATTGATGGGATATGGAAGCTACAGACATTTTTTGGTGGTATTTATGCTGGACCATCAATTTGTCTCTCTTTACACGTCACCACCAAAAGCTGTCACATAACGAGTATTAAGAGGCAGGCATCGGTATTCATTAGCTGTCAGCACTGCAGAAGTTTATCAGGCCTTTATGAAGTTTTATGGCTTTGAATGTATACAATGTTGTCATGTGCAGGCAGTGCTTCAAGGTATTCGGTTGTGCACATCAGTGCTTCAATGTCTTGGTTTGTGCACAGGAGTGCTCCAGATAGTTGGATTGTGCACATCGATGCTTTCTTGACAACATTTTTCTGGGAAAGACTCTTTACACACAGATTTTAACCAGTTTAATATAATTTGCTCGCCATTTCTGAAGCTGTTAAAGTGATTTAAATTGAGGAATTATATTTTTGATCGTACATTTCATATTGCTGTATTTCATGAAATATTCAATAAAGATTTTATGTTGCAATTACTTGAATTTTTTTCTGAAACTTAAAGGAGTACTTACCGTATTTTATATAGGTTTCTATTACAACGGTTAGACTCTTAAAGAAATATAACCAGCTATTTTACTGTCGTTCAGGGCGATCATCTATTATTTTTATTACAATTTGTGAAGCTATGTTTCCGCTTTGAAGTCGACGTGGGCGCCGCCATGTTGCCTGTAGGATGACGTGGCTGATGACGTCATTCAGGACGACGTCATGGCTAACGCTTGATCCAGGGACTTTTGAACTACGGACATTTGAATTACTCTGGGTCCGAGTTTTAATTCTAGGAAAAAACTGGCGCGGCAAATCCCACGGGGGTAATTCCTAAAGGAAGTTGTTGGTGATCTCCGCCAACTGAAGAATTTTCTTCCCCAAGTTTTTCAACTGAGATTTGCTCGATTCAATTTGGACAAAATTTGATGCTGAACAATAAACTAAAAGATCGTCCTCTGTAATTGTGCAGTGATTTGAGTTGAACGACGATGCTTCTAAGTTTGTAAACATTACCATGATTACACTTGAACTACTGAAATCAACTAGAACATCCGTGAACTTACTGGGTTCCTTCTCGTGTGAATTATCAGCATGACCAACACGATCAACCTTAAATCTCCATGACGTTGTGACGTATTTAGATGAGTATACATCCACTTCCGCTCATCTAAAAACGTCACACAGTGATGCAATGGCGGCGCCCAGTGCACGCCGTGGCGAGCAACAAAATATTCAATATTTCTTTTATTTCGCATTCTATCAACATAAGTTTTATATAATAAGGTTTTGAATACGATTGTTGATAAATATAGTCACACTCAAAAATAAGGTAAGTACGCCTTTAAGTCTGGCAGTGTTCTTGAAATTTACGATTGTGTACAGACTGTTTTGTTACTGAAAAGAACAATGCTTTATCCGTGAACGCTCGCACAACAACCCTGTATCTCTTGCTCCCCTTCTTCCCCCACTTGTTTATACCTCAAAATATTTGTTTCTTAGCCACTACGTCAAAATCCAACTACCGTACCAAGGATTTTATAAAGCAAATTTGGAATAATTTTACAGCAGTGACCGAACTGAAAGGAAAGTTCAGATTATGTTAATTTCAGGTGTCCAGTTTCATAACAAATTCGTTTTGTGATTCAAAGTGTGACTGTGGTACTTGTGTAAGTCATATTCAAGACAACGTTGTGAATAATAAAATGTAATACATTTTCCCCCAACATTTCACTCGTATTCTGCCTTGGAGAATTCAAAGGTGCCTTCCTACATTGGGAGAGAAATCTTGGCAAGACCTCCCATTGAAAAGGTAATATCCTGGACAAAAGACTGACAATACAACTTGTGGCAGGTCCTTTGTCAATTATATTTCGTGAGTCTTACACCAAATCGTTGCCGAAATATTCACTGCCCCTTTTGACATCAGAGATGACGTTATCGACATCGTATTCCAGCACCCTGCACAGTCTGCAAGACATCGCGGCAATGCAGAGAATGGAACAGATTTGTGTCAAAGTTGCGGTGTGACGTTGATAGTTTCACAATAAGTCAAGTTCTGGCATGCTTGTGGCACTGTGCACTACAATAACTTGAATATGACGAAAACTTGCAAAAGTACCACAGTTACACTTTTAATGTCCCTGGAGGGCAGTGCAGTTCATTCGCCAGTGGTACCAACCTGGTGGTCTCACAGAGTACAAGGCGAGGATTGGGTTTAATGCTGCATTGAGGAATATTTAAGCTATTTAGCGACAATGTCAATGTAACACAAAACGTATCTAAAACAAAACTTCACTAAAACGAGTCTCGCAAATAAAACAATCTGCACTCAAATCTCTTATAAGACATTAACGGCAACCTCGAGAGACTAGCAACTTTAATATAAATACGAAGCTGCGCATCTGAAAACCCCTCGGCTCTGGGCGCCAGCCATTCATAATGTATTCAATATGAACCAAGATTTCAGGAACACCAAGCAGTCAAGTGACAAATATACAGATTCTGCAAAATGCATCGATGATGTATACCAAATTTTACATCGAGCATTTGAACGTTATCAGAGATAGACATCATTAATGATTTTGCATAAATTAAAGCTGGCCGCCCATCCTTCCCGCCACTCAGAGGAACTGATGTGGTTATTCATTGCAAGTCTCTTGATACATCGATGCTGTATACCAAGTTTCATATAGAACACTGAAATGGTATCAAAGATATACATCATTAAAGATTTTGCATAAATTAAAGATGGTCACCAAGGTTTCCTCCCAATCAGAAACACCAGAACTGTCATTTATCGTAAGTCTATTGATGCATCGATGATGTATACCAAATTTTACATCGAGCACTTGAACGGTATCAGAGATCATTAATGATTTCGCATAAATTAAAGATGGCCGCCCATCCTTCCCGCCACTCGAGAGGAACTGATGTGGTTATACATTGCAGGTCTCTTGATACATCGATGCTGTATACCAAGTTTCGAATAGAACACTTGAATGGTATCAGAGATATATATCATTAAAGATTTTGCATAAATTAAATTTGGCCACCAAGGTTTCCACTGAATCAGGGAAACTGGTTTGGTCATTCCTTTGAAGTTTCTTGATACATCAATGATCTATGCCAAGTTTCACACTCAACAGTGAAATGGTTTCGCATAAATTAAATATGGCCGCCAAAGTTTCCAACCAATCGGGTCCAGATTCAATAGGGTTCTGGGTCACGAGCATATGGATGTGTGCTGCAAGTTTGGTGTGCCTAGGGTAAGTCGTTCTAAAGATATCTTGGTAACGAGAAAGCTGTGATGGTTTCGCATAAATTAAAGATGGCCGCTAAAGTTTCCAACCAATCGGGTCCAGATTCAATAGGGTTCTGGGTCACGAGCATATGGATGTGTGCTGCAAGTTTGGTGTGCCTAGGTTAAGTTGTTATAAAGATATCTTGGTAACGAGAAAGGTGTGACGGACAGACAGACAGACGGACGTACATGACGACGACAATACCCTTCGGCCAAATTTTGGCCGAGGGGTAAAAACAACCCTGTTTGTCAAATTCGTACAAACTTACTGGACTGTTTACAGCCAACACCAAGATTGTGGTAGAAAAGCAGCCATGTTGGATTACACTTTAGGCTGAAGCTCATACTCCCAAAGTTTGAAGTTGATTTGTCAGTTCCTTTTGAAATGAGTGAGTGAGTAGGATTTAGCGTCATTTTCAACATTTTTTTCAGTCATATCGTACCGGTGCCTACATGTGTCAGAACATGTGTCGGAGTACAAAAAAAACAATAACAATAACATTACCACTTCTATACATACAATGTAATTCCAATACTGAAAACAAAGGGGATACATTTATCTCCTGACAAATCTTGAGAGATGACGTCACAGCAACGAGGGGGAGTCAGATTTTTATTACTCTTGTACATCTGCAAACATCAATCCTCTTCAATACTTTTTTATACATTTTGATTGTGACGTCTATAGCATGTTCTAGGTCTGTGTTTAGAACGCCAACAATGGGTTTGATGATTCGCTAGTTCATGACATATCGAGTTGCAATGTCATAGAAAAGCAATCTTCTCTGCAGAATGCAAGGTAATTGTACAGGTAAATACATTTTGCATCACATGTCGGACAGTCACTCAATCATTTACCTCATTCACCACTCCATATGGTTACTGCTTTTTGAGTTCAATAGTTTCAATTTTTTGTTAATTAATAGCACTTTTAGCTCCATTTGTATTGCTCCCCAATGTTATTATCCATCCATCAGACCCACTGTGCTAATGCCTTATGTCGTGACATTGACAAAGTGCATCCCATTTCTCATCCGTGACTGTCAGTACTTGAATTCATTTAAAACTATGATAAAAATCACTGGACGGAAAATGTATATATTATAAACTGTATCAATCCTTGGCATGTCGAAAATTCAGTCTTGATTTGTCCTGGAATTCCAGTAAACGTAAAACCTTCTGCAGACCACAGTGTCTGAACTGTTTTATTTTAACACAAAGATGATAGAGTCGTCAAGGGAAGTCTGTTTTAAATTTGAACCTGTTGTTGGGGTCCAGATGGTGTCCGAAATACTGAGCAGACAAGTCTCGGTCAAGTGACGTGATGGACGAAGTTGACTTGTGGTTGGCTTTTGTCCTCACTCTGGAATCGTACTTCATCATATTTATCTGGGACTGAGAAGCCGGTCTTCTGAAAGAGAAAAATATATGATGAACTATTCGTTCTTTAGTTTTAATATACTTCTCTACATCTCATTACCATCATCCCTTAACAAAAAAAAAAACCCAGGCTCATTGAATATTTATCACAAATGCACATACATGTAATCATGAAGTAGAAGCCCGTCATATATGAGAGTGATGTAAGTGAACAATGTTGGGTTATTCCCTTCACAGACTTACAAGCGATGCCTTTTCTTTGTAAATGCCTATTAAACTCAGTTTTGCAAGTTGAAAGGCACAATAAAACCTATTTTCTGATTATTGCCATACTGCCCAAAGCCTAGCCTTGATGTGTCGTTACAGTACAAGGCAGAAATAACTTGTTCATAAACGCGAGTAGAACGCGAAGTAATCGGGACTGACCCGCGCTAGTTTATTGAAGAAGTCGCGACTATAAATTTCGGAACACGCGGTTTAGACCCGACTGCTTTCTGTAAACGCGTCAGTGTGTAAAAGCGGCCGATGTCGCTATCGACGCGATCGTCTCAGGTTTTAGTGCGATCCACAGGCATATTTCGAAAGGGATTACTTTATTGATCGCGTCAGATGGAGTCTTGTTGGCCGAACAAGCCAAGATTGACCGCCACGTAAGAAATTCCCCACACAGTAAAATGTTCGTCGAGTGAAAGCTCATTGATAGTCCACACCATTCAAAAACGAAATAATCGGAAATATAAGTTCAAAGTTTATTAAGAATCATACTATAAACGTATAAGAAGTTTATTTTGTTGAAGACGTACCTTCATTGTGATGGAAATTGAGAAAATCAGCGAAGAATTTGCCGTTTTTTGAACCATCTTCAGCGTCATCGAAATCTCATTTCCCGCGGTAGAATGTGGGAGATATTGGCCTCATTCCAAAGGCCATTTCCCCCACTTTCCACCTATGATGAGTGATTTAACAACTAACAAAGAAATCACGAAGAATTTGATTGAATAGACATGTCCTTGTCATGAATATTCGTTCGATAAAACAATGTCGACTGAGCTGGTTAATACCGCGAAGCTGATTAGTTGAGAATGAGGTCATCGTAGGAGAGTCTGTGAGACAATCGCAGCGATTGACCGGCTGTCTGTCTGTATGCCGGTCTTCAGTGCTGAGTGAATTTATCGCAGAGAAAATGCCTCAGTTGGAAACTTTAGCGAGCCGACTGTTGGATTTACAATGGAAATAAAGGGTTTCTCCGATTTATATGTCGGATTAAAACCCACAAAGATGATGTACTGGTATTTTAGCACGATCGTCCGCTTGAATTGAGCGAATCGTGATGAGATTTTTTATGAAAATTATCGTTTGGCTGGGACATAGACGCAAGGTAATGCTCATTGTTGCTGAAATCATTTTTTTTTTCTCGCCTGGTCTGGTTTTATTTTAGACACAAAAGGGCAGATATTTTGAAGGACAGATTAATTAAAGTGTGGGCTTTCTGAAAATATATATATTTAGCGGGGTATCAATCAAGCTACATGCAAATATATTGCTTCAAAAAACACGGTCCATAACAAAATCCTCCCGCATGCATTCATCTGAGCATACAAGGCTGACAAACGAGACTATCGGCAAGTAGCAAAGGAACTCGTTTATTTACAACACGCGACTTGTTCTGATCGTGTCATGCAGTTACGGCGTACCGTCGACGCGTTTCAGTCGAGATTATGCTTTTGTTTTTGCGCGATTTAGGCGAGTTTTCAGGCTGCGATTAATAAATTATAGTCGCGAAAATGATTTTTTTCACTCGCGTTTATGAGCAAGTTATTTCTGCCTTGTACTGTACATGAGCAATGACATCACTCTGCACCTCCTTTGACTGGAGATTCTGATCATGGGACATCCCAATTGCTCATTACCACAATGAACAATCAGGCCTAAGCTTAATCATCTTCGCATGTCCAAGTCGAACACTACACGTGTTTCCTTGGCTGAACATAACACATTTTTATATCAGAATACGGTTTTGTGATGTCAATATTCTGTGGTCCATATTAGGAGAAGTGCCTTTGTATGACCTCTTAAAATTCAAATTTGATCGGCTATTCGTAGGAAATGAAGATCAATACAACCACCACTTGCCATATGGAAATCACACGGGCAGACATCGAAGAAAATCCGCGCTGCACGGAGTTAGCAAGCTCGTATCTTGATTGGATATATGACATCACATGCATTCACGGTTTGAACAATTTACCCTATTCATTAGGTCAAGGTAAATGACAGAACGTTAGTGTAGTATTTAGCTTGAAATGTAAAGATGAGGCTTAACTCTATGCCCCTTGGAAGCTTACTACCATTGCCACATGATGACGCCATTTGACACCTTATGTAATAAATTAATTAACCTCACTGAGTAATAATTTATTTCAGGAAATATTAAACATACTAAATTATTGGTCACTGTAATAGTAACGAGCATTCCTAGAACCTCTTGACTTGCAGGGTCATCTGTTGAAGCTGCAGCAGTATTGAAAGCATACATGTAGAGCAAACTTTCCACGTAGAGGTGTACATGTAAATTTTTGCATGTATGAAGTCTAAAAAATGATAATTTAGCCAAACTTAATATTTCATGTCACAAATAGCACATGCACATCCTATGAAACTTGTGTAGCAAGTGTCAAACTCATCCAACGTGTGCGTTTACTGCTGGATAGACCAGTCCCGTGTGGGATTACTGCTGGATAGTCCAGTCCCATGTGGGATTACTGCTAGATAGGCCAGTCCGGTCTGGGATTACTGCTGGATAGGTGAGTCTCGAATGGGATTACTGCTGGATAGGTCAGTCCTGTGTGGGATTAATTACTGCTGCATAGGCAGTCCAGTGTGGGATTACTGCTGCATACAGCAATCCCGTGTGGGATTACTGCTGGGGAGGCCATGTCCCACTGAGGGATTACTGCTGGATAGGCTAGCCCTGTGTGGGATTACAGTGGGATAGGTCAGGCCCATGTAGGATTATGGCTGGATAGGTCAGTGCCGTGTGGGATTACTGCTGCATAGGGCAGTCCAGTGTGAGATTACTTCTGGATAGGTCAGTCCCGTGTGAGATTACTGCTGGATAGGCCAGTCCCATGTGGGATTACTGCTGGATAGGCCAGTCCCATGTGGGATTACTGCTGGATAGGCCAGTCCCATGTGGGATTACTGCGGGATAGGCCAGTCCGGTCTGGGATTACTGCTGGATAGTTGAGTCCTGTATGGGATTACTGCTGGATAGGTCAGTCCCGTGTGGCATTACTGCTGGATAGGCCAGTGCCATTTGAGATTACTGCTGGATATGTCAGTCCCGTGTGGGATTACTGTTGGATAGGTCTCAGCTAGGAAAAAATGAAACATGTCCACCAAGTTTTATAATCATCCCACGAAAGGTTCATCAAACTTTCCATGTACAGATCTACATGTAAATTTTTGCCCAACAAAAACTTATCAATGGAAACGTACAAAATCTAAACTGCAATAATTAGGACAAAAATTCATATTTAATGTCATATTTCTTAAATAGCACATGCACATCCTCGACTCACACTGAACTTGTGTAGCAAGTGTCAAACTCATCTAATGAAAGCCGACAGCTTCAGCAAACTTTCCATGTACAGGTGTACATGTATGAACAGTATCATTGGCAGATTACTAAGCCGAAACCCTCAGAATTGAACAAAAATTAATATATCATCTCCTAAATAGCACTGGGACATCCTCTAATCATATGAAATATGTATACCAAGTTTCATAATCATCCATTGAAACCTGACAAATTCAGACAACTTTTCAGTACATTTGTCTAACAAAAAACTTTATAATTGGCAAATTACTAAGTCCAAAATCTCATTATTTCGACACAAATTAATATTTCATCTCAGAAATAGCACAGGTGCATCCTCCGATCATAAGAATCATGTCTTCCAAAGTTCATAATCATCCATTGAGAGCTGACAACTGCAGCAAACTTTCTATGTACAGATGTACATGTGCACTTCAGCTAAATGAAAAACTCTATCATACGGATTTTAACATTGGAGCACCCATGGAATCCCGTGGGGTAGTATCCCCAGGTGGAATACCCACCCCCCATATTTTTTTTATTTTTCTGAATTTTTCTAGATTTTTTTAAATTTGTTAAACCAAAAACCTTATCATTTCCAGGCCGGGGACATCGACACTGACGACGACATCTTCTTTCCCTCCTCACAATATCTCCCCATTACTTCATAAGGCGAGATAATAAAAAACATGAGATTGATCTAATCAAAACCCCTCGGCTTTCCCCAAGTGATTGAGACCCATGTGTAGTGTGAATTGGGGAAGAGATAGTTCTATGTGGGATGATCAAGATATACCGGTAGTTGGTCACATTCAGGCATATAGGACAGAAACAGAAGAATTCTATATCTGTAAAGGGGCATAACTCTGTAAAATATGAGTCGAGGGGAGCCACTTTCGATGGGCGTCTGACTTAGCACTCTGTAAAATAAGAACGGAGAGGAATAAGCTGTACCGAATACGGATCTGCGGCTATAACTTGTACTTTCAGCTACAGATAACAAAATCGGAGACTATTATATCCAAAAGGGGTATAACTCCATAAGCCGAGGCGAGTAATCCTTTGTTGGCTTGTAGAATACAACAATATAAATAAGTTTCCAAAATATAGTAGCTATACTGAACACAATTCTGCAGATATAGTTGGTTACATTCAGGCATATAGGACAGAAACAGAAATTCATATATCTGTAAAGGAGCAGAACTCTGTAAAATATGGGCCGAGTGGAGCCACATTCGATAGGCGTCTGACTTAGCACTAGAAAAATAAGTATTGAAATTTCATGGTTGTGTCTCAAGCGGTTTTGCCTAAAATGCGGTAACGGATGGACGGACGTACGGACGTACGGACGGACGTACATGGCAACGACAATACCCCGAGGCCAAAATGGCCGAGGGGTAAAAAATTAATAAACCTTTGACCCAAACCCTCCCATTGATTTGTACCTGACAATTTAAAAGGTCTATGGGGCAGCCTAGAAAAGCCTGTCTGGTTTAGAAAGGGACATCAAATGGCGTCATCATGGGGCAAAGAGTTAATGAACTCGCACAAATATGCTGACTATTACAAGGGATTTCATAATAGTTTACTGTTTGTGGCTGATGTAATGTTTGCAAACATGACATGTTGCTCTGGCAAGTAACTACGATTGCCATGCTGATCTCTGATCGGATGATGGGCTTCCAAAACAACCACTCAGCCAATGAGAATCACAGGAACACACCTTATTTCATTTGAAGTTGACAACTTCAGAAAGGAGGTGCGAAGTTACATGTGATGTTTTCATCCAGGCATGTAATTTCTTGTCAATGAAAGATATCTTGGTAAAACTATTACATGTTGTATGAAATCCTCTATGAATGGAACTATGAAATCTGTAGGATCCAAATGTGTTGTTTTTGAGAATGGGTACTCTAATACTATTTGAAAAGAGTCAACGGGTACTTGGATATAGAAAAAAACCCACTACTTTGATCTTGACCTCAAGTTTGGTATGCAATAAATCTCCCCCCTAATATATCCATTCACACAAAATGCAGACAGAAAACTGTCAGAGATGACAGATGGACATATGGTTGGATGGTAATTGCCATAACATAATATGTCTGCTTCCTGGCAGGCGTATAAGACATGTAAGAAGATAAAACAGAAGGACTGGTGGGAATATGAGTCAATTTCATAACCATCATCATTATTGGAAAACAGAGAAATAACTGAGCCATAATTTAAAGTTACTCCATTATTTCTAACCCGTTGCACTGAACTGTTATTCCCAAGATATGCATTATACGTCAGACAAGGAGAAATCGTCTAGAATTCTTTAGTCTGGTATTTTCAGTCTGAGTGATAAAATGATAAGAGCGCTGGTACTCACTGGCTAGAAGGCAGTGGAGAGGTGTAAGCAGTAGCCTGGACATTGGTCAGACTTCTCTCCACAATACTAGGTGGATGGGACTGCTTCCAGGCCGCACACTGGTACTTCTTAAAACATGTTGGACAGGTCACCTCATTCTTTACTGAAAGAGAAACAAAACGCATGCAAGATGTATAAGACTCAAACCTGCTCATGTCAACTGGGAGATTTTGGCTACATCACAAATTTGGATTGGAATTCAATATGAACAGGATGCAGTAGATTTTGCCCTACTCCCCCCCCACACACACACCCTGTATCATTGTTGTGTTGAAGTACCCATGTTAAATGTGTAAATATTGGGTTCCCATATTCATCTCAGATTCCTTTCCATCAATGTTACAATTTTCATAGATAAAGGACGCTATCGACACTGAAGCAGAAAGTGATACAGTTTGATGCATTGTGAAACTGATGTTGATTATTTTTTCATTTTTTTTTTAAAGACCAAATTTGCACCGAAGGAGAATGTCCACTTACTAGCTTTCTCCATCAATGAGTAGTGACCAGATTTCCGTGCCATGTCTAAAGGGGATTCTCCCCGGATATTCTCCACATGCAAATCTCCATCGTGCTGGAGAAAACAGTTTAAACAGCTGGGGTGGCCTCCTGATCCAGCGTAATGGCCGAGAGTGTTACCAAAATCTGTCACAGAATGAACATCCATTCAATAAATTAAAAAAAATAAAAAATCACAATATCTGAGGAAGTATCTCCAGTATTTCCAACTACTACAGGGGCGACACTAGGCAAAAGTTCACAGGGGGGTCGACTATCACAGCCCAACAGGTGAGTGTCCGGGGGTGGCCTAGGCCCCAGAAGCTAATAAACGCAGATTTATGGTTCTATTTTCACGTTTGTTTAGCATTTATAAGCACACCTCATGCCTAAATCCATTTGACTTTCTAATGATGACCTTAACGTCATGGAACATTAGAAACCAATACCGTATGCGTACTGATATGATTGATTCACACAAAGCTAAAATAAATGAATCCTGTCAGACCAACAGGCCAGGGTCCAGGGGCCGCCTAGGCCCCGTAAAGCTCTGGGGTCCTAGGTTGCCAAAGATGCCCTCCACATGTTTCCCGGAAATAAATCTGAAAATAATGTATGTAGATTTAAGGTTCTATTTTCACTTTTGCTTCGCATAACCACGCATCGATATCAAAAGATATCACACCTTTTGCCGGACTCCAGCTGTTTCAACCTATATGGGATGCTGTGAATAATAACGAACTTCATGAGTTCAAAAAAACTATAGTCTATACTCAAACGTTTTGATCAAGCCATGATCAGGCAATGTAGAATTGGCCATACACGAACAACTCACGAACATTCACTAAAAAAAGAGCCAGTCCCAAGGGGTATTCCATGCCACGAAGATCTCACAGTGAAACATATTCTTATCGGTTGTCCAGATTTTAAGATTGTAAGAGATTCTTTTTATCGAGCAAATACTTTAGAAGATCTTTTCAGTCGGGTGAAAGAAGACTGTATCTCACGTTATTTTAGGGAAATCGGTTTGTTGCATAAGTTTTAATGTGTGTATATTTTAATGTGTTTACTTAAAAGTTATTACTAGCAGGGGCCGCGGAACCGGGGGGGCAGGGGGGGCTACAGCCCCCCCACTTTTTGAGACTGCAATGTTATAAGTCCTATCTTAGATAGCACCAGTCCAGCATTTAACATGGCCGATATAGAGTTCAGCCCCCCCCCCCCCACTTTCAAACGTGCTCCGAGGCGCCTGACTAGTAACTTGAATACTTAGAATTTCGTTTGATCATCGCTATATAGCTGAAATATTGCTCAACACGACGTTAAACCTTAATTCTCTCTCTGGTTTAACTATAACAAACTACGTTACGTGGTGTGCTCGCGGACGCTCCCTGACAACAGACCCCCTCTCCGTAGATCCACCCTTGATTTCCCATTTCTCACCATTCCAGGAATGCACACCAAGGGCGTGTCTTTCCATGCCCCCGCCAGAAAATTTTGAATTTTTACTCTTGATTATCTACATTTGGCGTATTTTAATGTTAAACTGGGGTTTGATATCTTACATAATTTTCATATTTCCAATCTATGTGCAAAAAGAGGGGTACGTTCGCATCACACGAACCATGGGTAGCGACACCCTTGACATGTTATAGAATGGTATTCTAATTAAAAGCTAGAAAAATTTGTTTAAATTTTTTTTAACTACATGTATCATAACTGTATTTTTGCTTTGTGTCTCAGTGCACTTATTTAAGATATATTACTGATGTCTACCACCTAAGACCAAAATTAAAAAGCTGAGGTAACCTAACCTTGCCACGAATCATGGGTCGGTAGGTCGATTTTTGTTTTTATCTTTTAAATATGTATTATTTTTTTTATTTAAACTTTTTTGTGATCACATATACCTGGTGACAATATTACTAGAGGCAAATGTGACAAACAGTGAAAATATTACCATTCCTGCTTTACAAACACATAGTTTCTTGGTTTACATAATTTCAATAGAAGACAGTTTCAGAAAGAATCTATATTCTCAGATGAACAAAAAGATATACAATAAAAAGCCTTGGATAGAGGCCTTTTTTGGTGGGTAGGTAGGGTTCGGGTTGTTCCATTTAAAAAGGTATGGGTGGGGAGGAAGGCACTCAATATATTATTCTATGGGTCGTAGGAGGAAATTCCCTTCAATCCGCATTACAACATTAATTGGGAAGGACAATAAAATTTCTATGGGTGGTGGGGTATCATTCAAAGCTACCTTCCGCCCCTCCCATACCTTTTTAAATGGAACAGCCCTTA
>JAVTVY010007617.1:0-48903 GCA_036873755.1 Hanleya hanleyi | reverse complement strand
CAAGTCCTAATCAGACTCGCTATCTACCAATCCGGGAAAGTCCGTGGGCAACATGTCCTTGAAGAGCTGTTTCCGCATCTTGATGACGTTTTCAGGGCCTCTCTTGGAGGTAAACCCATATCCTCTTCTAAGTAGCTCTTTGTTTTCATGATGGCCCTGTGGTTACGATCACTTTTCATTTCAAGAGGAATCAAGGTATAGTTTTCATACAGAGCCATTGCAGATTTTATGATTCGTGGTTGCATGTTGATATAGGCCTTCTGTAAAGTCTCTTCATCCTGTCCATATGCCTGGATAGCAGCGGCGTGTGCGTCAATAGCCTTGTCGACAATGCGACCCCAAAATGACGGCTCCCCTTCGTCCGTGTCTGAATCACCCAAACTTTCGCTTTCCTCGGATGAGCTAGTGTTGTCCGCATCAGAGCATGAGTTTTCAGCGCTGTCATCGCCAGATGATGAGCTCACAGTATCCGTATCATCGTGTAGACTCTCACTGTCTACATCAGAGACCTCGTCGGTGTCTTCATACCCATGAATATTCTTCCTATGTCTGATCATATCGTGGTACCTGGTGAACGATCGGTGACACTCTGAAGAATAAGACATGTGGAACTGAGTGACAAAAATGAAGTGAGTTAGTCTTTCTAATAGGGTTGTATTTATGAATGATTGTCGCAGCGCCATCTATACACCGATAGGAACCCATGTATCCGATTGGTTAATAAGCCTTCATGGCGTAATGCTTTGACATATCACTCTCCCTTCACGTAAGGTGCTAGCATCCCTCATCACCACCAACGTCCGGTAGTAGCGGGCGTTTGCGCCCGCAAGCGTCCGCAAAAGCGCCCGCAAAAGCGCCCGCAACGCCCGCAACCGCCCGCAAAAGCGCCCGCAACGCCCGCAAAAGCGCCCGCAAGCGCGCGTTTCAACGCCCTTCGATATCTGAGAAAAAGAGAGAGATCAGCATATTCACAAGTTTTCATATATTTTATTATCTCATAAAAGCGGCCGCATACGCCCGCAAACGCCCGCAAGCGCCCGCAAAAGCGCCCGCAACGCCCGCAAGCGCCCGCAAAAGCGAATAAGACATGTGGAACTGAGTGACAAAAATGAAGTGAGTTAGTCTTTCTAATAGGGTTGTATTTATGAATGATTGTCGTAGCGCCATCTATACACCGATAGGATCTCATGTATCCGATTGGTTAATAAGCCTTCATGGCGTAATGCTTTGATATATCACTCTCCCTTCACGTAAGGCGCTAGCATTCCTCATCTCCACCAACGTCCGGTAGTAGCGGGCGTTTGCGCCCGCAATCGTCCGCAAAAGCACCCGCAAACGCCCGCAAGCGCCCGCAAAAGCGCCCGCAACAGCCGCAAGCGCCCGCAAAAGCGCCCGCAAGCGCCCGTTTCAACGCCCTTCGATATCTGAGAAAAAGAGAGATCAGCATATTCACAAGTTTTCATATATTTTATTATCTCGTAAAAGCGCCCGCATACGCCCGCAAACGCCCGCAAGCGCCCGCAAAAGCGCCCGCAACGCCCGCAAGCGCCCGCAAAAGCACCCGCAACGCCCGCAAACGCCCGCAAAAGCGCCCGCAACGCCCGCAAAAGCGCCCGCAAGCGTCCGTTTCAACGCCCTTCGATATCTGAGAGAAAGAGAGAGATCAGCATATTCACAAGTTTTCATATATTTTATTATCCCCAATGTCGTACATTGGGGCTAATAAAATATATGAAAACTTGTGAACGTGTTGATCTCTCTCTTTTTCTCAGATATCGAAGGGCGTTGAAACGGGCGCTTGCGGGCGCTTTTGCGGGATAATAAAATATATGAAAACTTGTGAATATGCTGATCTCTCTCTTTCTCTCAGATATCGAAGGGCGTTGAAACGGGCGCTTGCGGGCGTTTACGAGCGCTTTTGCGGGCGTTGCGGGCGCTTTTGCGGGCGCTTGCGGGCGTTTGCGGGCGCATGCGGGCGCTTTTACGGGATAATAAAATATATGAAAACTTGTGAATATGCTGATCTCTCTTTTTCTCAGATATCGAAGGGCGTTGAAGCGGGCGCGTGCGGGCGCTTTTGCGGGCACTTGCGGGCGTTGAGGGCGCTTGCGGGCGTTTGCGGGCGCAAACGCCCGCTACTACCGGACGTTGGTGGAGATTAGGGATGCTAACGCCTTACGTGAAGGAAGAGTGATATGTCAAAGCATTACGCCATGAAGGATTATTAACCAATCGGATACATGAGTTCCTATCGGTGTATAGATGGCGCTGCGACAATCATTCTTAAATACAACCCTATTAGAAAGACTACCTCACTTCATTTTTGTCACTCAGTTCCACATGTCTTATTCTTGCTCAGAGTGTCACCGATCGTTCACCAGGTACCACGATATGATCACACATAGGAAGAATATTCATGGGTATGAAGACACCGACGAGGTCTCTGATGTAGACAGTGAGAGTCTACACGATGATACGGATACTGTGAGCTCATCATCTGGCAATGACAGCGCTGAAAATTCATGCTCTGATGCGGACAGCACTAGCTCATCCGAGGAAAGCGAAAGTTTGGGTGATTCAGACACGGACGAAGTGGAGCCGTCATTTTGGGGTCGCATTGTGGACAAGGCTATTGACACACACGCCTCTGCTATCCAGGTAGATGGACAGGATGAAGAGACTTTACAGAAGGCCTATATCAACATGCAACCACGAATCATAAAATCTGCAATGAAAACAAAGAGCTGCTTTGAAGAGGATATGAGTCTACCTCCAAGAGAGGCCCTAAAAACGCCATCAAGATGCGGAAACAGCTCTTCAAGGACATGTTGCCCACGGACTTTCCCGGATTGGTAGATAGCGAGTCTGATTAGGACTTGGTACACCGAATAATAATGATCAGAAAACTGACGGTGATTTAAGAAGCTCACTGTCGAATGCTGAAATAAAGAAATAAAGCGAAAAGATGATGATGACCGTAGATGAACTTCAAGAATTCACGAACACTGACAAGAGCGTGATTAAAACCGATATCACTCCAACGTTATGAATTGTAAACATACCCATAGCGGCCCCCAGCTTGGGTACGGCATCACATTGGGGATAATAAAATATATGAAAACTTGTGAACGTGTTGATCTCTCTCTTTTTCTCAGATTTCGAAGGGCGTTGAAACGGGCGCTTGCGGGCGTTGCGGGCGCTTTTGCGGGCGCTTGCGGGCGTTGCGGGCGCTTTTGCGGGCGCTTGCGGGCGCTTTTGCGGACGCTACGCTTCGTCGGAACACGATACAAATAGTCATCAAATCGTGAGCGATCATTACCAATGCTCACCGTGTGTGTTTACTGTATTGTATTGTAAAACAATGCTAGAGTGTTGGTGACTTGTAAAACAATGCTAGTGTACTGGTGACTTGCACAATAGTGTAAGTTGCCGGATAAATATCACGTTGAGAGGCCTTAATTTTAGCGACGCTAATACGGTAAAAATTTATCTTTGATTTTGTCAAATTATGTTATATGAGTTTATCGAATTTCTTTAAATAATTGTGGTAAAAAGAGTGTTAAACGTTTCTTTTATTCTCACAGTAACTCGGGCAAAGAGACAGGTACATAGCTAACAGTTGGCCTATTTTAGTCCACGGCAACATAGTTCAATTTTCTCCCTTGTGCAGAGACTGTTAGGGGTAGCGAATGGAATGGTATTGATGCCAATATCGACACATAATACATCACTTTTTGCACTAAATGGGCCGGTGCGCACAGAGAAGAACAATAGATGTGCGGTCGGCTGTGACAATACGAGGTACATAATTTAACGCGCACGGTCATTTAACTATACACGCACCGTCGGTATGACCAAACTTACAGTATTTAACAGAAATTCTCCCATATATATATATTTAAGGCCTAACAAATAATAAACCTAGATTATCGAACTGTTTTAGACTAAGAAAATTCGAGTGTTTCTGAAAGAATGTCGTTTCCGTGTACACCGGCACGTATCAAAGGAGACCGTTCGCTAAAGTGCAATGGACCGTTGCGCCCAGAGAAGGGCAATAGATGTGCCCTCCGCTGTGACATTCCGAGGTACATAATTTAACTCACACGGTTAGTTAACTATACATGGCATTTGCTCTAATACATTGTGTTGTGTTAGTCTATAATATACGAAAGACCTTCTCTCAACATACGCTATGATTCGAGCAATAGATCTTTTAAGAAACGAACCGCTTGTTCTCAAAGGAATGATTGATAATGCGAACTTACCTTCCTCAAATGTTTTCTCGTCATCCATTGTATACCGAGACAGGAGATCGACCAAATACGTAAAAACGCACCTTCGTGCGTGAGAGGCATATGACCACTGAACTTTTTTTTTTGATTGATTGAAATTGTAGTTTAAGGGCCGCTTCCCATTCGAATTTCGTGGCCCATCAACTCAATGTTTTATTTGAATTTCGCGGTACATTTCTTTGTTTTTGAACATCTTTTCCAGCGCTAAATATATAACTAAATAAATGAATAAATAAATAAATAATAAATAACAATGAGAGGTTAGTAGGAGATATAAAGACCACTGAACTCGAAAACTCTCTCCTTTTATCCTAATAGCCGTCAAAGGGTCACGTGATGTTTTTTATTGGTAGTTAACAAAGGGGCTGCTAACAAAGGGGCTGACACCATACCGCCCTATTTAAACCGGTTTCTTACGACCGGTTAAACCGGTTTCTTACAACCACGCCCTAATTACGTCACAGGATGACGTCAAACGCGTCATACTTGACCTACTTTCGTTCTCAATTCTGATTGGTCAAAGGACAGCAGAGCCCCACTACTACTTACGTTAAGCAAGACAATACTTGTCTACAAAAATGAATTTCCTTGTGCAGTGATATAGTTTTCTAGAGGTGCTCTAATATAAAGCCACTGACCCTTGCCCAAAAACCAAAATATCTTTAGTTCAGGTCATTTCGCTGTTTTTGAATTTATTGCTTCATTTGATGGATCTTTATCTCACAAGAAAACACATTTATGGAATAAGTAAAAGTGATACGTGCTGTTTTTTGTTGTGTTTCTACGTTCAGCAGCTTATTGGATTGATGAGTGGACTATCAAACGTCTGAAATCCAGACATATCTACCTGGATCTACAGTAATATATTCTTCACATAATGTGCATAAATACCATTATTATGAGAAAAAAGTCTGGGAAAATCTCGACAGTACTGGGGATGAGAACATATCTTGAGGTAAATGGGTAATTATGTCCTGTTGGTGTTAAACCAACTTTTCAGGGAAATTGCATCTCAATCGTATCTTCTTTGTATGATGCGCCTCAAATAAAAATACTTTCAATTCTGAACTGTCAAAACATCAGAAAAGCGAACATCTATTTTTCCTGTGTTTGGAAGTCTATAAATCTATGAGAGCCACTCAGTGATCGATTATCTAGAATATGAGTATGAATTGATGTAGTGTCAAACTAACCACAACAGTTGCGTCTTTTGCCGATAGTCAAAGTGAATAAAACGTGAACAACAGTCACGGTCCAAAATTATGTTATATCGTATGAACAGACAAGATTGGAGTAAATGTATTTCCGCAAAAGGCTGAATTGATAGCACAGCCATACCAGTCCTCGTTGGAATGAAGTAAGATTACAAAAACAACTGAAAACCAATTCATGATACGGAAACCCGTAGCACTTAGATCTGTGGAATAACGTAGAAGTATAGCTTCCAATAGGTTGACTGTCCATTACTTGAATCTATGATGTCCTTTGAAGATATAGCCAAAGAATAAAACTCAGCAAAACCACGCAACTGAACATAAGCGTTTTCCTACACGACACGCATGTTTGATAATGTGAAACTTCCAGAGTTTAACTAAAACCTATACATGTAGTGCCAAAATGAATCACAACAGGCCCGCCTGATACTGATAGTCATTTGAGCACAAAAAGCACTATAGGCTCGTTTGTATTACCGTGTCTGGTTGAGTACTGTACAGAAACTACAATATTCATGCATCCACACGAAATAGAATACAGTTAATAATTTAAGGCTCCATTGATAACACTGTAATATCAAACAGAGTTGGCATGACGTCCAATACCAGTATTTGTAAATTGGAGCGATATGCAATCCAGTGCATTTTCTTGTCAATCCAATGACATAGATAGCTGACACACCATCTCAGAATAGGTAAAATGATATTATGCAAATAACTCAAACTTACCACTTAATTGATAATGCGGGGAAAGTTACATATATGACCCTTTCTGTGCACTTAAGACAATGCACTAGGCGAAGTGTAAGATTAGCCTCTCATTGGAACATATAACCACCAGGCGAGTAGGCTCACGCCATCTAATATTGCTTGAAGTTGATGTCGGATGGAGTAGCATTTCATATCCTTAACCGTTATATCTGAGCGAGAAACAGTCAATGGAACTAGCATTGGTCCATCGTATACGCAAAGTATGTACTGGCATAAAACTAATGAAACAGTCAATGTTGTTATTCCAATGCGGACTACAAATCCATGCATGAATCTATATTAATTGTCAACGGCAATGTTTTTTTTGACACTGTTATTTCGATAATCAAGATAATATCTGCCCTTACAAATCATCTTGTTGGTATAATGAATTTCTTCCAGTCTTCAAGACCTTGACTTGTCACTGACCTATACAAATGACAATTTTCCGTGAGCATTATGGTCTTTACAGAAGGAGAATCTTCTCGTCATCGGCTCGGATAATTCTGTGGCCATTCTTGCTTTGATAACAATGTTACACGTGCAGAGAAGATATTGATATCAGCGCACAAACACAGGTGACAATCGTCACAGTGATAGAGCAATGGCCCAACCTTCACCAGATTCATGCGCCTAAGAAAAACAAGTTAAATATTTGGGGAGGATTTGTATATTCTTAAGAATTATGATGATCAGATTATGGCAGGAAATAAGACACAAACAGGCATAAAATAAATAAATAAGAAACACTCGAAATGGCGACAATGGGGTCGCTCCTATAACGTACGGCCGCGCAAGCTAGTGGGGTTCTGATAAGCAAATCACGGACAACTCTTTTGTAGCTCTATTCTAATGGTAACCTATTATCTCTTTCCGGGGATAAACGTAATATAACCTATACGATATATCACATTCAATACTTTCGGTGTTTACGATTCACCAGGAATATTGCTTCACCTCATTCAGCATCAGTCAGATATTTATTTCCTTACCGCATCCGTGACGGATTTCAGTCAGTCCGCCATGTTTAACCATGCAGGTATTGTTACATAATTGAATTTTCTTCTATAGTCTAAATTATGACATGAAAGCACATTGGAAATATAAGATCGTTTTCGTGTGTTCACAAGGCTAGATTGTGAAAAACCATTTATCTTCATATCGCATTGCCGTGTTGAGCTGGTTAATGGAAGTACAGATCTGTGTCTCCAAAGGATCATCGATAGTTCTTATAATGCAGCCAGGATTTTATTTTCTCAACATGCTCAATAAGAAAGCATAATGGATACCGATGTTCAGTAGTTGTTTCTTTGAATATTATTTTGTCAAGCTGGGCACATCAAATCATTAAGCTGTAATTAAAAATACATATGGCTTTTATACTATTACGTGATTTGCTCTAATTTTCCCCGTTGTCGTCACTCAGAACAGCAAATTCACGGTCTGTATTATACTTTTATACAATTATACTTGGCAATACATTCCCTCTACATCTTACTGGATACATAATTATATATGTATCGACGTTTTTACCGTTTTTACGCGTTGTTGTAATTATTTTTATGGTATGGAGCACGAACGATCAGAAACCCTAAAACTGAACCTATTTTGCTTTGAATTGACATGTTTTTCTTGGACTGGGGACCAGCACTGATGGGAAATCAATGGTTAGTAAAGCGAAATAACTATGTTAACAGACCCGGAGATATCGAGCGACCGTTTTGAAAGCCGTAAAAGGAATCATGATAGGTCTATATCATAACCAAATTTGACAGCTCTTATACTCAAATTTCAAATAAGAAAGATTAATGGATGCACATGCATCATTCCCTTCATTCATTTATACTGTTAGTACCGACTCCCCCGAATGACGAATCGAGCTGTATCTTCAGCTTCAACAGTCTTCTCGACTGCCCGCCGCAGTGAGTAAATTATGCATCCCTTCATAGTTCGGAACGAAATTTTACAAACAATTTATATATTCAACGAATTAAAATATATGAAAATATAAAATAGAATTTCTGCGAAGCACAAGCATTACTAATGTGTGCTCCTTCATTTTCATATTTACAGTTTTAAATTAACTGCACAGAAGAAATTATTTGCAAAGAAAACCAGCGCACGGCACACGCGTTCAAGGAGAGATTCCCTTTTTGGTGACTTGGACACAAGTGGTGAATTATAAACTTTTGATTACCTTTGACCAGTAACTAATGAGCGAGAACAATGTAGCACATTGTTAAAAGTTATTTTTATAGTATATCGCCCCCAGAAATAGATAAGTGAGTTACACCTTCTGATCCTCTTCTGTTTGCGGACAATCTTACAAAATGAATCGGAATATAGAATGTACCGTGCATGTAGAAAGCCCCGAAGCAAGCTGGCCGAGGAAGACTGACAGAAAAGATAGCGAACAAGTTTATTTATGAACAGTTTGTCGGTTATCTTCTGAGCATTTATTTCTCTCTCTTTACAACTATAGCTAGTATGGTCTCTTAATTCCGCTTAAGCCGGTGCTAAGTGCTGTGTGGTTACTGCATAGTCTCCACATGAACAACAGCAATGCACGCGGGGCTGAGATACTAAGGCTATGTCCGAGAACACTCCATATTCTAGCTTCTGAATGTGAGTTGCCAAGAGAAGCATTTATGTGGAGTCATATGGTTGCTTTTTGCCAGACTTTTCCCACCTCTTACATATTTCTCCAATTCTGTATGAAGTACATGTGTCGAACTGATGTTGGGACATTAAGCGAATTTCCGCAACAGAATTAATGAGAATACAGAGGTTTAGGTTATATATTTACAGTGCTTTTGACACTAACCAGTTAAGTTTTTGTGCATTAATGTGACCACATGTTTGGAAGTTTGCAGTAGAAGCCAGATAGAGTAGCTTAATTTCGACGTGCTCTTCTATGCAACACGAGGGTATACACACAGAAAATGAAGAAAATTGAGAAGCGAGCACATGGTGCATATCCTGGATCCCCTCCCAAACACTGGTTAAGCAACAGAACACGCTGTGAAGGAATCTGGACCACGCTTAAAACAACCCCCACAAGGACAAAGAAAGTGATTGTGTGTATGGAATCAGGTGACAGACCCCTACGTGCGCCGACCGTTACATTGGACAGACACAGCAGTCGTTGAAGCAAACGGATGTCTCTATACTACAAACAAACGGTTAACGGTGACGAGTATACGGCGATATCCTCATGTTCGCAACTGGACAAGTTTCGATCCTGAACCGCGAAGAAAAATTGGTCGAAAGAGTGATGAAAGAAGCGATATGCATGGTAGGATTGGAGAAACCATCCATTAATCAAAAATGTGGGTTCAGTTTCCGGTTGTCAAACAGTATTGAAGAAACAAACCAAGCAACTGAAGTGATAAACAATTAAAGTTGAAACTTGCCTGATCCTTAGAACTGTAATTGTACCACAGCTGACATGTTTGTTTATTTGACTGGAAATGTGCATCCCCAAATTAGAATTGCTTGTTTCAGTTCTAGTGTTGCGCAGTGGTGCATGTCGGAAATCTACTCATTCTGGCTTCTGTTGATCACTTCTACACATGTGCTCACATAAATGCACACAAAGTGGTTAATGTAAGTACTCAGCTGCGTTTTCGTGTTAATATATAAACTTCACATACTATATCCTTATTAACTTCGTTGAAGGCATTTGGTTAATGGCATTTGGTCAGTTCGACAACTATACTTTATATATAATCACGTTATTATTTCCTAGAAGCAAACATGTTTATACAAATATATCAGCCCACAGTTGTAGGTAAACTGATCTCCCGTATTCGTGTAATCGCGGGGTACCTGGTTAAGCCGATATTACCTGGCGGACTGAGTTGGATTGGATTATTTGGGCACTCCATCTGGTACGATGGGCATTGGTCAGGCAGAACGTGCCGTACCACCGGTTCCCGACACCACCCGGCCTGTAACCAAATGTTGAACACGCTATTGTATTGTGTATATAGACTTTACCATGGTTTTATCTTTTCTTTAACCTTAGATAGGATAGTGGAATGTTGCCAGAATCTGGAATCATTCAACCTGTCTTTAAACATAAAGGAAACCGCAAAAACCCAGAAAATTATCGAACCATCGCGAGCCTGACGTGTATTGAAAAACTATTCACCTCTATATTGAACATTCGTTTAAAAGAATATCTGAAAAGTAACATTCTGCTCCCAGAGACCCAAAGCGGTTTAAGGAAGGGGTATTTCACTCTTGATGACTTGCAGATTACCTTAAATCACGTAAGGATATATATGTTGTGCATTTATTGATTTAAATAAAAGCTTTTGATAATGTTTACCGAGTTGGTTTATGGCAGAAATTAATAAAATATGGGATTAGGGAAATGATATTTAATGTTATACATAGTATGTACAGAAATATTAAAGACAATAATATATCGTCGTTGTTTGCCTGTAACACGGGAGTCAGACAAGGGGAAAATTTATCACCAATCCTATTTTTCATATTTATGAACGACTTGGAGGACTATTTACTATGGAAAGTTATTAGTTTTTCTATAGACCTTGATAATGACATGTTTTATTATATGCAGAAAATGAAAGTGTTATCTTCGCACAAAGTTCAATCGAGTTGCAAAGAGCGTTAGACGCTTTTCAAACTATTGTAATGATTGGAAACAACATTAATACAAAGAAGAACATTATTGTATTTGGTTGTACAAAATGTAACTTTGGGTTCTTCATTAACAACAAGAAAATAGAAATCGTTCACAAATATTAATACCTCGGCATTTTCTTTAGCAAAACAGAATGATTTACAAATGCATCAACCAATATAGTTAAGCAGGCTTACAAGGCCTTACACTTGTTATGTACTCGTATTAGAAACTTATATCTTCCTGTTGATTGCCAGCTATTACTTTTCAACCGAACCTCTTCTATTTGATGGTTGCGAAATTTGGGGGTTTCGTAACCTGAATATTTTTTAAACTATCCATACAATTTTCTAAAACACATACTCTATGTCCAAATTTATACTTCGTATTATATGTTATTTGGAGATCTGAGTAGATTTCCACTGCTTTTAACAGCGAGGGAAAGAATGCTGACATTTTGGGGTAACTTAATCCAATGACAAACTTCAAACATATATCTAATGAATAGACTACTACATACTTCCCATGTGTCAGAACATTTTAAAAGCAAATGGGTGCATTGTATTAAAACATCTAGATTAATTGAAGTGTAGTGATATCTGGTTGATTCAGATCGTGGGGAATATTCTGTGGTTCACTCTCCATATACAGCAACTACAGATCGATCAGTACAAAAAGAGAGAGGGGGAGAGAATTAAGGCTCAACGTCGCGTTCAGCAATATTACAGCTTTATAGCGACGATCAAACAAAATTCTAAGTATTCAAGTTAATAACTTAGTAATCCAACACATTAAACAAACACACATTAAAACTGATACAACGGACACAGTTCTCCCTCACCCGACCAAAAAGATCTTCCAAAGTAGTCGCTCGATAAAAAGAATCTCTTATAATCTTAAAATCTATACAGTCGATAAGAATATCTTTCACTGTGAGATCTTCGTGGCCTGGAATACACCTTGGGACGGACTCTTTTTTTTTAGTAAATGTGCGTGAGTTAATCGTGATTGGCCGATTCTACATCGCCTGATCATGGCTTGATCGAAACGTTTCTGGCTGTTCAGATGAATATAGCCTACAGTTGTTTTGAACTCATGAAGTTTGTTATTATTCACAACATCCCATAACGATTGAAACAGCTTTCTCACATAAGTACAGATGGATGGTCTGAAATAGCTATATGGAATTCCAACAGGATCAACCTCATTATCTGGGGCTGCCTAAGTCATTCTACACTCATATAATTGTGGAATATTCAAGATGGTGGGATGAGTTGAAGTTCCACTTTTAATCGCTTGAAGGCATGACAGTGAGTCTGAGAATATGACATATTGTTTCCATTTAGTGGACCCAATGCCTTCCAAAGCCGACAATATAGCTTTTGCTTCTGCAGTGAATATCGAACTTTTACCGGGTAGGCGACAGGTTTTAGTTTTGGAACTAAAGATAGTATCACATGTGATCTGTATTTTGCTCCCAGCAGACATAATTCTTGTGTATACACGAGCTGGCTCGTGTTTGCCTTTTTATATTTCGTTAGTGTAATATCTACTTCTGGTTTAGCTAACTGGCATGGTGGAATTGTTAAGAATGTGTCGTTTCATATGAATTCCAAGAGGTGGAATAATGGAGGGTTTCTTTATATAGAAATCCACGACCTGAGGTTTGAAAACACAGTTATATGCAGGATTCGATTGATTTAATCGCAATTATGCGATATATTGCAGTGAAAGTTTAATTCTTCGAAGTTCTAAAGGACATTCATCTGCTTCGACATGTAAGCTATCTTTAGGGGATGTTCTGAGCGTTCCAAGGCAAAGACTTAGTCCTTGATGAAGAATAGGATCTAGCTTTGCCAAGTTTGCCTTGCTTGTATCGTTGTATACAGTAGAGCCATAACCAAATTTGGAACGAACAAGTGATCGATATAAATGGAGAAGTGTTTGCTGATCTCCTCCCCACTTATATTTGGCAACTACCTTCAACAAATCAAGAGCTTTCGTGCACTTAGCTTTCAAGCAATTTATATGCGATAAGAACGTTTATCGGGGGTCAAACAATATTTCTAAGAATTTGACCTCTTTTACTACTTTGATCTCAGTTCCATCTAATATAAGTACTGGATCTTTGTGCTGGTAAGAAAATTTCGTCAAGTACAGTATATCAATCATACAAAGGTATAAACTATTAAACATTTAAATCTGACATTTGGTTAGAAGAGTATTTACTTTTATTAACTCCTCGAATGTATAATCCAATTGTAAAATTTAGACTGTTTAACCACATGCTACCTATCGAGGTTGGTGGATGAGAAAACATACAGAAAACTGAAAGATTATGTAAATTATGTAAATCGGACGAAATCGGCGATGAATATCATAAACTGTTTCATTGTTCACATTTAGATGTAACTAGAACACATTATAATATTACTTATCTGATAACTCAGATACAAAATATCGAGAATTATACAAATTACTTAAAAAACTGAGTCTGTTTTTAACTGCAATCATGAAAGAATTTCCCGCCAAATAAGTTATTTATGTATGTACATTGACATATTATCCACAAGTAATGAATTTCTGATAGTTTCAGACACAAAATACTTTGAAAATATTGACCAGTTTTGAGGAGAATATGCAGTTTTGTTGCCTCAAGGATGTGCATATTGCCCGAGCCCCTGGCAACGGCAATATGCACATCCGAGTAGTAAAAAGTAAAAACTTCTTCAAGTCGATCAAAATAATAATTTCATTATTATATTTATATCAATAACTCTGTGTTTATCTATTATTCCTCAAGCAAATAGTGTTGCATGTTTTATTTGCAAGGGTGCAAACCCGCGTAGTTTTTTTCTCGTGGGAAATCGCGTGCAACATAATTATGGTTTTAGTCGTGTATGCATTGCAACGCATTGTTGTTCGATGGCGGTTGTTACTTACACCAATAATGCTCTTGAGTGTGATCCTAATTACAATCACAGAGAAAATGTTTATTTCTGCTGTATTCTGCAACTAAGAACAGCTCGGCGACATGCCGATGTGCTCTGTGATGGCTTCAAACCACCAAAAGAAAAATAGTCCCGATTTGTCATCTCTGTCAAATATCATAATTTTCTCGATTTATTTTCCATCTTCGCTGCAACGAATAGTCAAAAACTGTTGATAGGGTTGGCAAAATATGGCATTTGTTCTATTCAACTGAAAAATTCACTATCTAGGTTTGAGTCAGGGTTGATCTGGTTTTGTGACCTGCCTGTGAAATTTCAACCCTTCGCCGCGCACGATTTTGTCACCAAATAATGGATTCTTTCTCATATCACTGGCATATTCTCGAATTGAAAGACAATCATCATTGGAAGAAAGCTGAAAAAGCCCACAGTCGAGATAAAAGTGCGACAAACCTTCGTTCAGCTGAATTTGTTGACATTTTTGCGATCTTTAGCAGATGAATTTCCGTAGCCTCGTTTTGATCGGTAGTCAAGGGCAACAGGTTACAAACTATTTCAAACCCGTGTGTGAATTATTTCAAACCGGGTTGTCGTGCTATGGCTATTTCAAGCCTTGTGATCGACCAATGAGCGTATGGTTGATACGGGGTTCGGTGACAATGAATTTTCTCCCTTTAGGAGGTAATTTGCTGAAGATGTGAATCGAATGTGGGATGTGAAATGTGAATGGGTAGCACTATTGAATAGAAAATGCGAGTGTGAAGAGATAGCCCTCCGTTTTTAAACAAACAATATGCTATAAGTGATTTAGATTTATCGAAAACAAATTTACGCCGTCTACTTAACGCGCTAATTTTATGCAGTATTTCGACTTTGAATGTGTGTTGCCTTTCAAGGGTTTGCTTGGGTAATATGGACCACGAGTAACTAACGCAAGTCAGACTTACTGACTAGATGTGTCCACACACTTGTAGCAGTATCCTCGCTTGTTGCCTGTAGTATTCGATGGCTGTCTTATCAGAACCGGAAGTTCAGACATATTTTTTCGAATCACGAATGGAATATTGTCCACGGACAATGTATAAAATCTATCGAAGACAAAAACCAAACCTCCACGAGCTGCTATTTTTCAACTTCAATTGTGTGGTGATGATTTCCCTTGGGAAAGATGGACTAAATTTAAGTTGCTGACCACATATAGATCTGTCGTTTCACAGAACTATATACAGTTAAATCCCTCAGTCAAGGGGAGGGGGGTTGTATCTGAATGTTGATTGAAAGTTCAGAAAGGCTGCAATCAGTTCACCTCGAATTCCGTGAAAGAATATAAATTTTCGCTTTTCCTCTCTGTGGTATCTCGCAATGCCAAATACGTCCGCTCGTACACAACACCGCACATCCACGTGCGACCTGTACACGCGATGAATGGTGCAGGTTTCGAGATTCGTCACATTATTTATATAAGCGGACACCGAAACGGAGAAAGTCCCGTTAGAAACTACAACAGGGAATGTTTCTCAGCGCAAAATAACAGATTGTTTGATCAGTGAAACCGTCCTCCGTACTGGCACAACAGCAAGAACATACATCGTTCAGTCTGTTAACCATATATCAGTCGGCTATGTATGAAATATTCCCGCCAAGACTATCTCAACTCGAGCCATTTCTCCTCTTCTTGTTTTATATCTAATTTTTCCGTCACAGAATTTATTGCGTCTTTTAGTTTTCAAATAATTAGTCCTGAATGAGACCTTTCTCTCCATACACAATGTGCAGCCAACTGTCAACCTGAAAACGGTTTGAACCACGCTAGGCCTACCGAGTCAGATGCGCGTGCACCGAGATCATGATTAGTCATCCATTAGTCATCTAGAGGTGCCATTGAACCCCTGGGGGCATATCAAGCGAGGCTGAAGCAAGATGTTGAAGGACGTGGGGCTTCTGGTCGTACAACATATAGACCACACCATGTTTATATATTTTGCTTAAACCCAAGAGACATACCAACTTCCCATATATTTCATTCAATATACATATAGGTAGGCACCGCGGTTTTGTATTGTGTGTTTCCGTGAGGTCCTTTTCATCATGCAGAATGTCGCTTTTGGAAAGCCAAAATTGACGGGGTGTTTTTTAAATTTTCCTTATATTCGCTGATTGTTTTCAATCATTCATCATACCCCAATTCTTTCAGTATGACTGTCCATAGACGTTTGCTAATTTTAATTTATTTGAAAGAAACCGAAAACCAAACAAGCGTCTGTCGACATCTAAGGGTATTTACAGTATGAAGCGACTCGTTGTACAAATATGTCACACGTCATCTATAGGTTCTCTGCATAGACTGATTACAAGCGTCTGGTCCGTCATTCATAATTCAGCCGTCGTTCATTAAAGAATATGCGCGTCCAATCCGAGTTTCTTCCTTTGACGTAAAGTTAATATAATAAATTTGAGTTTCAGCACCTGGCGGATATTTCAATTTCGGACAAATACAACCAAGACTACTATATAATTATGTTGGTTCAAAGAAGGAGTACCAACAGTATATCGTTTGGATTCTCCTATTGTACATTGGCGTATACGGAGTCAACCAGTAAATGACGCGTCTTCAAGAAGTTCTAGGGGACGAGAGGACGATGTTCCTTTCAACACAGACTTTAACTGTCCGATTTTTAGTTGAATATAATACAAACAGGCAGAATGTTAGGCATCCTATATGACAAATATTTCGTCTAACTCAGTGGAGATCGGTTGTTCCAAATTTTATCACTATAATCCCCAATGGGCACTCATCTGGTAAAATTTTACAGAGGTTGATAATTTATAAAACTTCGCTTGTTTAATATATCAAATGTTGTTGTATATGTTCGCCGCGTAACAACGAAAGAAGAGAATGAGAAAAGAATACCTTACATTAATTGGTTTTAATTGATTAATTTAATTATAAGGATTGGCTGTTCATTGGGATATGAACGTAAAAACGTTGCATGATACGGATTCATAGTTTCCACAGCGGTTTTTAAGTTCATTTCCCAATGAACGTAAAATAAACCACAGTCAATCCTTAAATACATGTAGTTGTGTATACGACACGATTCTTCTAAAGCCAAATAATCCTGAAGTTATCCAATAGCTGACAAATGGAACATGGCAAACAACATCAGTATACATCAGCTGAAAACAATTTCTCACTAAATTTCTATGATATATTGCTCCTCCCAAACTGTGGATACAAACCTAAACAAAGTATCAAAACAATATTCATGTTATCTCAGTGATTATAATTTCACAATATTAAACAATTTTTGTTTGTCTCGCGACATTATTTTGCACATACTACAGTTAATTGATTGGACAAACATATTCCGTCTCTGTTATCTAAGAAAGAAAAAACAACTATAAGAAAGACGCCGGATGAAACAAAGGGCAGAAGATGCACCCGAAACGACGTACAGCTACTGTCAGTGACCTCCGAGACATCGAGAACCCAGTGACCTCAGAAACCTCCGGACTTCAGGGCCCTCGAGAGCGATGATTCTATTGGGAGGAACGACGCTGAAGTCCATAACCAACAGTTGGACAGGTCTTGTAAGGATCTGATATAATAATATTATATAATGATATAATAATATAATAATATATAATAATACTGTTGCATTCTATTATTAGGAGAAATAACGGGCTAAGACGTTCATCTGGCATCGAGACATTCCGCAGAGAGCTTTCTAAATAAACATTCTTTCTACTTGAATACTAATAGCCGTCTTGTTACATTTCCGTATGGAGTACTGAAGGATCCACATAGAAGACGCAAACATGATTGATAACGGATGTAGATTTTGATCTCGTGTACCGGTAACCCTAAGGAATTTTATGCATCATTTCATTAATTCGCGAGTTTGAGTCTGATTAACCCTATCTGGCTTTTTGCGACCTATACAGGCCTTTGGGGCCATTTCGTCCCCCCCCCCTCCCCAACTATTTTGCTTACCCCTTGAGCTGAAACTTACCACACTCTACCCTTGGGTCAAGCTCTAACAGAAAATTTAATAAAATCCGAGATGACCGTTTACCATTTTCTAAAAAAGGCATTATTTGGTCAATTTTTCTGTCAGATTTTTCGAATTTTTTATTGATGTAATTTCTCCGAAAAAGCTGCATACTAAATTAGTAAATATCAATCTGATGTGAAATAAAATAATTTGTGTCCAATTTTCCTCTCGAAAAAGCAGAAATTTCGTAGATAAATGACGAAAATATCACTTTTCTGGTACCCCAGTCGCCATCTTGTTACCCATGATCCTCTGCTCGGGGGTTATGCAAATAGGCTTAAAGATCACTCCAGTACGACAAGCTACAACGTTAAGGAGTGTCAGCTCTCAAATTTTGTCGTTTCGGAGATAGTCCAGAAAGTTTGGTAGGGGAGAGGGACATATTGGAACAACAGCTCTTCTTATACTGAGGACAATGCGACCTTAAACCAAGTAAGTTACGGGGAATTGGCTTTCGCTTTGGCTTTAATATAAAGATCTGTGCCGATGCGATGACTGGATTATGAATGTCGGAGCTGACGGTTTTATTCAAATCTTCGTATACGTATTGCCAGCAATTCTGAGACGGCAAAGTATTTGTATCACTGGTGGGGAATCTTTGTTGATAGTTTCAGGGGAGACATCGTAGAACAGAAATTGTCCGCGAACACAGACCTATCTACTCATGCGAAGATTTGAGAATGAATTTTATGAGTCATGGAACAGAGGATTGAACTAAATGTAACGTGGAACATTGCCAGATTTGGCTGGCTGTGTTTCTAAATCATCTGCAATGTGAGAACGAGGATTCATGACAGACATAAGATGTACATGTAAGACTCAGATGTAATGGATCAAGAGACACCTAGCTGAGAGACTTGAATAGTCAATCCAATCTATTGAAATAAACAATTACTGGTTGGTGGAAGAAATCGAAGAACGATAAACCGCTCATAGATTCTCCGAAAACTCTATTAATTCCGTGGCGTGTCTGTGTTTATGACTCTCTGATCTTCGACACGAGATGACCCACACGTCTTCCTCATTGTACGTATGCGATGTGTGAGGAATAGCAACTATTTTCGAGCTCACTTCCATTACTTATTATCCCCATTTAAGAGTAAATTGGAGTAATGCATCTCATCGAAGTTAAGAGCAACAATTCCCTTCTGTGTGCTCTGAACGCCAGTATACACAAGGATGTGTCAAACTAATGCTCGGCATAGACCTACACAGACAGCGGGAGTAGAAATCAGTTGTGTTATCCTGTTATCGGAGACAATTTATTTTCCTCAGATTGAACACAACAGTACAATTTCTAGTGTATCAACATTTAAGAATAGTTAATTTTGGCATCTCCAGGGAAATGAGTAATTGTGTTCAGTAATTTAAATTCGAGTATTCAAACCTGATAGAACACCCAGAGATGGAAACAGAATCTTTACGCCGATAAATTATAAGCTATTGTATATATTATATCATATACCTTATATATATACATATAGCTCGCCCTAGCCAAGTTTACATGGCTTCGTTCGTTTCTACTACGCCATGAATCCTCTTACTGAACTTAAACTCAACGGCCGGTTGAGTTTCTCCTCCATTATATTCGTACGTGCCACGTGATCGACAACGTATCATGCGGATGACGTGACCCGTACGAAGATAATGGCGGTATCCAGGAGAAATTCAACCGGCCGTTGATGTTTGAAGACTGATTGCAGACGGATCAGCTCTTCACGGCAATGAAACTATTTGCCAAACTCGATAAAAGCAGTAGACAGAAAGTGGAGAGGGGTTCTTTTATTGCCCGATAGAGCCGTATAACCCATGAAGCCGTGTTTTCCGGGAGAGTACATGTTAGTTCAGTAAGAGAATTCATGGCGAAGTAGGAACGAACGAAGCCATGTAAACTTGGCTAAGCTCACCCCAAAGCGACATGGAATAGATGTGTTAACCTTACCAGGCCTAGGGGCCACCAACCTATCCCACAAACGAGAAAAAAAAAATGAAAGCTGACACTCCGTGACTTTAGAGTTTACCATGTTGGAGTCAATTTGAGTCTATTTGCATAACCGGGGCCCCGAGCAGAGGATCATGGGCAAATTCAAAACGGCGGCCAGGTAGGGTACCAAAAAGTGGTTTCGTCATTTTTCTTCAAAATTTTTGTATTTCCGAGACGAAAGGTGGGCAAACACTTTTTCATTTCAAGCAAGAGTAATATTTACTGATTTATCATGCGGTTTTTGTGGAGAAATTACATGAATAAAAATTTCGAAACATCTGGTCGAATAATCGACCAAAAAATGCCTTTTTTTGAAAATGACCTATATAGACCTTTCACCGATTTAACCCATCTCAGCATCACAGGGGTAACGAAATATTTTGAAAGGGGGGGGATGGTTGTAACATCAAATCTTCCAGATCTCCGGATTGAGGGCAAAACCATAAAAACATACCTTGCTCCTCAATATATTGCATGATTGCACTATTTTTGCCCAAATTAAATATTCTTTGTCATTTCAGCTCTCTATACCCGGGGCAGACACAAACAGGTGGGAGAGTAGGCGGTGGCGGGATCGGGATCAATGAACGTGAAATATTGTTTAAAGTTGTTCATGCCAAAAATAACACATTCATCACGCGGGTCAAAGAAACCTTTGTGTATTCGAATGATCCATTGCTAAATCTCCATTAAATTGACTAAGAAATGGGTCTTCATTTAGAAAAATCACATCTTGATATATTCAAATGCCTTAGACATAAATAGCAAGAGCATTACATCTTAAAACTTAAACCACGAGTCCGAGAATCAACCGTATTCTCGGGTTCGAATGTGAGGTGCAAAGGGAAGCCTTTCTGTGGAATTATATGGTTTCTTTTTAGTCGCCAGACATCATCGATTTTCCCCATCTCTTGCATATCGCTACAACTTTTTATTACCTGTATATGGTAGAATTCTGCTGGTGGAACTGTTAATCCCCGAGGCCCGCTCTCTGTACATGTCATTCGACAAATATGTGAGGGTTTATTGTTTTGGTGGGAATTACATCAGATGAGTTATTTGTTTGACCTGATCTATCATCACAGCTCTCGATCTAGCATATCTATCTCCGCTTAAGCCGGTGATAGGGGCCGTGTGCATTCTTCATAGTCTCCATATGAACAACTGCAATAAAAGCGCTGTTGAGATACTAAGGCTACGTCCGAGAATCCACTATATTGCTCTATAGTCGCCAGACGTCCTAAGATTTTATAATGCATTCGTAATGTTTTCATAATGCATTCGCAAATTGTAGCACTACAGACAAATATCATATCCAGATAAACTCAATTAATAAGATGACATTCGATGACGAATATAAGCAACACAATAGACATTTTGAAAGTATAATTAACTAATCTACCGTAATCATACCGGCATGTAATTTAAGACGGGTGATGGGTGATGTTCATTGGACATTGGCACACTTCAAGATCCTCATGGTACTCATATGAACAAACACAATCAAAGCGTGACTGAGATACATCATTCTTTAGATGACGACTTTTACAACGAGTATTATGGATTAAGAATACTGATCAGCGATACGGATTTGATATTTTTGAAACATCATGATGTCTTGCCGGCATCATTGAAAACTGTTGACCGCTTCTCTCTTGCAGGACACAAGCCTATGTTTATGTATACTATGATCGTCTTTTTGAATTTGGTGCTAATACTGTTATATGGAATATGGAATAGGTCTTTGGATTATGGACGCGGATATTCTTTAATGGACGATGACTGACTTATGAATGACGGACCAGACGCTTGTAATCATACTCAAAAAATATGGTTATGAGAATATATAATGGTCATGGATACTGATTTGGTACATAATTATATTTTATTATCACTGCTGTTTCTCATTTGCAGTCTATCTTTGCTGCTGTATTCTTTGATTTTCGAATTGGCGATAATTCGGTTATACCAAACGCTGTTTTGAATGCCGAAATGTGTTAATGGTTGACCGCTTTATCAAATATTGTTTATTCTGCGACCTCAACAAATAATTACCAAAAAACGACTCCAACACACCAATTTTGTGGATTTGCTGGCCGCAGACATTTATTAAATATTTACACAGGGAGCATGGTGAGAACATGTACTTGTGAGCACGACCTGAGGACAAAACCAGCGAGCATCCCAACCAATTGCCCCATTTGACTGCCGACATGCCCTGGCTAGCCATTAGCAATAGTCTCTACCCCACCTCCGAAGGAATCGAGCAGATAAAAGCAGAGTCAAAAACCAACCAGACCTTCTCTCAGGTAACCAGGACACAGCCCCCCATACCAATAGTAACCGAGATGGGGTTGTCTGCCCGATGACCTCGGACAAACAAAACACCCCGTGCAGGAAGAATGCAGGCCGCAAGACCCAGCTATCTCCACCAGTTGAGATAACTCACCAATGGAGGTTTCCCTGTGAAATCTTGGGTTGATATACCAAGTACCGGGTATGTTCTGCCCTTTCTCATCGACTCCTCGCTTACTGATAGAAATTGACCAATTAAATACTGCGACAAATAGTTACAAATAGAATTGAAACAGATACATGTGACCAATAAAAGGCATGGATTAATGGAATCTATTCTGTTTAGGACAAATAGAATACTAACTTAAGATAAAATTGTCACCATCTATACACACTTCATTCTAAACACATTACTTCCCAATCTGACTGAGGATAAGGCAGTTCTACTCTAATTATTTCTTTATTTACATCAATATTTATTATTTGATTTCAAGTATTTATTACTATTATTGTTTTTATTTATTTATTTATTTTTTAATTACCATCAAGTATTGGAACTAGATTTGCCTAGCAACAAGTCTTTGGGGGAGTGGTAGGAGGGGAACTGAAATTTCTAGAAACCATGGACACGTTTCATGTGATTAACCAAGCAGTTTCTCCATCCGCATTGATCTACTGAACGCCTGATGTCACATGGTCTTGACATAGATTAACCAATTCGAACCAGGTGAAGTCACCACTACCGAGCATCTTTGCATTACTTTAGAGTAACCCACCTTTAACAATCTCTATATAGAGAAGCCGAATAAAGACCCAGGATTTCTTTATACACAATGCCAGGCTTTGTATCAGCACCGAATAACACGATTTAGCAGCAATTCCATTTTGCTAAATTAGTTTGTTCTGCGACCTCAACAAATAATTACCAAAAAGCGAATCCAACACACCAACTTTGTGGGTATACTGGCCGCAGACATTTATTAAATATTTACACAGGGAGCATGGTGAGAACATGTACATTTGCACCAAATGACTGTCGACATGCTCTGTCTAGCCATTGGCAATAGGCTCTGCTCCACTGAAAGCAGAGTCAAAAACCAATCAGACCTCCTCCCAGGTAACCAAGGCAGAGGCCCACCACCCGTAGTAAACGAGCTGGGGTTGTCTGCCCGATGACCTCGGATAGACATAAGACCCCATGCAGGAAGCATGCAGGCCGCAAGACCCAGCTATCGCCACCAATTGAGATAACTCACCAATGTAGATTTCCCTGTGAAATCTAGGGTCGATATACCAAGTACCGGGTATGCTCACAAGTTCTGCCCACATGTGTGTGTCTATACACACACATCCTCATCATGCTCCCTAACACTCCTACTGATAATCAGTATTCACAATATGTACCTTAATGCATCAATGGAGCAACAAAATGGTATACACCTATACTATATTCATGAAAGCGCTAGACTTACCAAATTGTGAATTGAGGTCAACCTACATGAAGGACTGTGACTGTCACCTCACCTTTACCCTAATGTCAATCCCTACAACGAATGTAATTACTACCTAACTGTATGATGAGCTCATCTGTTCAAAGGATAGGGAAAAGCGGATTCCAATTTAAATCCCAGTACCCACCCCACCTTGCAAATATTTGCTGATTTGCTAAAGCTAAGTTAAAGTCCTAGGCCGCTGGACCGTACACCTGTGAGCCAAGTACACAATGGATGACCCATAAATCCACACTTCCTTCTCAGGATCTGAAACGATACTCAAAATGTAATATGTATACAGAATACATGTAACATGACGTCCTGACATGAGAACATATAGCCACGGATTTCCAATTTTTCAACTCATCCTCAGACATACCACACAAACTACAGCACTACTCTGAAAAGAATGGGACGTGTAGGTGGCAAAAGAAATACCCGCAAAGCAGAGGGCTTACTATAGGATAGAATCACATTGACAATGGGACATGGTTGTTTGTCGGCATAACACAGCAACTGAGTGTGTGCGGAATTGATCACTGCAATGCAAACCCTTAATAGCCTTAGCAGAGCATAGACTGGCCACAGTATTAGCTCAGAATGTAATCTCTACTGGTCTGTTTTGAATACCTCAAGTTGAGCTGAGGGCCTAAACCTTACTGGGTTGGCTGGAATGTAACATCTGAAAAAGAAAAATTCTAATGAATATGTAGCCTTAAAAAGCATTGCTCGAATATTGACGAGTGTACATGTGAGAGTATCCACAGAATTTTCTGGAGTATATCCCAGGTTATATGAGCGCGCACCTTTCTTCCATCAGAAACATGGCAAAAACCTCCTGTTAGCTTCTTGATCAGAGGTATACGATCAAAATTAAAGTAAATATAACCAGAATTTACGGAATAGCTTAATTAATTTTGGTGACCGCATGCCAATTGCGCGCCTCCAAAAACAAGACACACCCATGTTGGGGTCCGACGTCGGATAAAAATCGCCAGACTGGCACGAGGAAATCGGGAAGTATTCATACATTCTTATTAATGAAGAACAAACATACCAAATCAATATTTTATTAACATACTTTCATGTAATCTCCAACCAACAATGATGCTGTTTTGGCTCGTCTTCCGCATCTGAAGTTCTCGATCCAGGTGAATTTCTGGTTATTGCTTCTTGACTCTACAATCCAATTTCGATAACCATCCTCTTAAGGACTCAAAATCGCTCGTCAGTCAGTTTTCAATGACTTTCTAAGCACGTAGGCTACCATATGCCAATTTTTACGTTTTTTAGCACACCATCAGCAGATAGTGGGCTGTTCAAATCGCTTTTCGTCCGTGGTCCGTCGTCCGTCGTCCGTCCGTAAACAATTCTTGTTATCGCGATTTCTCAGGAACTACTGCATGGATCTTTCTCAAATTTGGTACACGGGTTCCCCATGGGGTCTAGCTGTGCAATATACCTTTTCTGGTCCGATTCGAAAATCCAATATGGCCACGAGGTGGCCATCTTGGATTTCCCCATGAAACTTTGTGATCGCGATTGCTCAGGAACTACTGCATGGATCTTTCTCAAATTTTGTACACACGTGCCCCTTGGGGTCTAGTTGTGCAAGATACCTTTTCTGGTCCGATTCGAAAATCCAATATGGCCACCAGTCGGCAATCTTGGATTTTTAGCCCACCATCACCAGATGGCGGGCTGTTCAAATCACTTTTCGTCCGTGGTCCGTCGTCCGTCGTCCGTCAGTCCGTCGTCCGTCAGTCCGTCAGTCCGTCCGTAAACAATTCTTGTTACCGCGATATCTCAGGAACTACTGCATGGATCTTTTTCAAATTTGGTACACAGGTTCCCCTTGGGGTCTAGTTGTGCAAGAAACCTTTTCTGGTCCGATTCGAAAATCCAATATGGCCACCAGGCAGCCATCTTGGATTTCACCATGAAACCTTGTTACCGCGATTTCTCGGGAACTATTGCATGGATCTTTTTCAAATTTGGTACACAGGTTCCCCTTGGGGTCTAGTTGTGCAAGAAACCTTTTCTGGTCCTATTCGAAAATCCAATATGGTCACCAGGCAGCCATCTTGGATTTCCCCATGAAACCTTGTTACCGCGATTTCTCAGGAACTACTACATGGATCTTTTTCAAATTTGGTACACAGGTTCCCCTTGGGGTCTAGTTGTGCAAGAAACCTTTTCTGGTCCGATTCGAAAATCCAATATGGCCACCAGGCAGCCATCTTGGATTTCCCCATGAAACCTTGTTACCACGATTTCTCGGGAACTACTGCATGGATCTTTTTCAAATTTGGTACACAGGTTCCCCTTGTGGTCTAGTTGTGCAAGAAACCTTTTCTGGCCCGATTCAAAAATCCAATATGGCCACCAGGCAGCCATCTTGGATTTCCCCATGAAACCTTGTTACCACGATTTCTCGGGAACTACTGCTTGGATCTTTTTCAAATTTGGTACACAGGTTCCCCTTCGGGTCTAGTTGTGCAAGAAACCTTTTCTGGTCCGATTTTAAAATCCAATATGGCCACCAGGCAGCCATCTTTGATTTCCCCATGAAATCTTGTTACCGCGATTTCTCAGGAACTACAGCCTGGATCTTTTTCAAATTTGGTACACAGGTTCCCCTTCGGGTCTAGTTGTGCAAGAAACCTTTTCTGGTCCGATTCGAAAATCCAATATGGCCACCAGGCAGCCATCTTGGATTTCCCCATGAAACCTTGTTATCGCGTTTTCTCAGGAACTACTGCATGGATCTTTCTCAAATTTGGTACACAGGTCCCACATGAGGTCTAGTTGAGCAAGATACCTTTTCTGGTCCGATTCGAAAATCCAATATGGCCACCAGGCAGCCATCTTGGATTTCCCAATGAAACCTTGTTATCGCGATTTCTCAGGAACTACTGCATGGATCTTTCTCAAATTTGGTACACAGGTTCCCGTTGGGGTCTAATTGTGCAAGATACCTTTGCTGGTCCGATTCGAACATCCAATATGGCCACCAGGCAGCCATCTTGGATTTCTCCAGGAAACTTAGTTATCGTCATTTCTCAGTACTGCATGGATCTTTCTCAGATTTGGTACACAGATTCTCCTTAGGGTCTAGTTTTGCAAGATAGCTTTTTCGGTCCGAATCGAAAATCCAATATGGCTACAAGGCGGCCATCTTGGATTTCCCCATAAAACCTTGTTATCGCGATTTCTCAGGAATTACTGCATGGATCTTCGGTCTAGTTGTGCAAGATGCCTTTTCTGGTCCGATTCGAAAATCCAATATGGCCACCAGGCAGCCATCCTGGATTTCCCCATGAAACTTTGTTATCGTCATTTCTCAGGAAGTACTGCATGGATCTTTCTCAAATTTGGTACACAGGTTCACCTTATGATGTAATTGTGCAAGATACCTTTTTCGGTTCAAATTGAAAAACCAATATGGCCACCAGGCGGCCATCTTAGATTTCCCATGAAACTTTGATCGTGATTTCTCAGGAAGTACTGTCTGGATCTTTCTCAAATTTGGTAGACAGGTTGCCCTTGTGGTCCAGTTGTACAAGATACCTTTTCTGGTCCGATTCCAAAATCCAATATGTCCATCAGGCGGCCATCTTGGATTTTCCCATGAAACTTTGTTATTGCGATTTCTCAGAAACTACTGTATGGACCTTTATAAAATTTGGTACACAGGTTCCCCTTGTTGCCTAGTTGTGCAAGATACCTTTTCTGGTCCGATTCGAAAATCCAATATGGCCACCAGGCGCCCATTTTGGATTTCCCAATGAAATTTTGTTATCGTGATTTCTCAAGAAGTACTCCATGGATCTTCCTCAAATTTGGTACACAGATTCCCCTTGTGGCCCAGTTGTGCAACCCTTGAAACATTGTTATCGTGAATTCTCAGGAAATATTTCATGGATCTTTCTGAAATTTGGTACACAGGTCTCACATGGGGCCTACTTGTGCAAGATACCTGTTATGGTCCTATTCGAAAATCCAGTTAATACGGTATTCCCGAGTTGTGACGTTGCATCACAAGAGTCGGCGGATCAAACGGTGTGGCATATTCTATATATTGACTATAGAGAATATCCACATCTTCGCCTTCCATATCAAGGAGTTCAAATAATTGGGAATTAAAATGTATTTCTTCAAATTTTAAATCTGTTCTCTTTAGTCCATGCAGTTGCAAGTGAACTAGCCCACCCTTTCGTCTGCTGGCGGGTCAGCTACATGAAGGGACGTCACTCTTGTGACACAATGTCACAACTCGACAACTGTAAACTACTGCATGTTTCGTTCCAAGGGGAATAATCAGGATTCAGACACTTTCAAATTCGAAGTTTCAACAGTACTGCGTGGACCGGATCCCTTCAGTATTAAGTATTGTACCATCTTACTATTTTCGAGCATGGTATCTTAAAAGAGATATCTCAAACTAGTCCAGCAAACAGAACAGAATTAGCATTCGTTCCTAATTATAAAATCTTAAGTATGCCAAAGTGTCAAAGAGATTTTTCTTCGCTTCCAGTACCCAAAAAAAAAAAAAAAATACTACAAACGAAGACGAAGGATCCTCCGTACATGTACATTTACTTTCACACTAACTTTGCTCATTTCCCTTGTACTATAACAACCGACATAAGAACAGTTTCTAGAAATCTTGAAACTCCTGAAACTTAGAAAGATTATATCTTGGTGTTTTCGATCCCTTTTTCGATCTTTTTCAATCAGATTTGTGCAAGATACCTTTTTGGTCCGATTCGAAAATCCAATATGGCCACCAGGCGGCCATTATGGATTTCCCCATGAAACATTGTTATCGTGATTTCTCAGGAAGTGCTGCATATGGATCTTTCTCAAATTTGGTACACAGGTTTCTCTTGGGGTCCAGTTGTGCAAGATACCTTTTCGGTCCGATTCGAAAATCCAATATGGCCGGTAGGCAGCCATTTTGAATTTCCTCATGAAATTTTGTTATCGTGAATTCTCAGGAACTGCTGCATGGATCTTTGTCAAATTTGGTACACAGGTTCCCCTTGTGGTCTATTTGTGCAAGATACTTTTGGTCCGATTCGAAAAATCCAAGTTATGCTTCAAATTAATACGGTATTCCCGAGTTATGACGTTTCATCACAAGATTCGGCGGATCAAATGGTTGGGCATATTCTATATATTGAGTATAGAGAATATCCATACCGTCACCTTCTATATCAAGGAGTTCAAATGATTTCAAATTAAATTGTATTTCTTTAAATTTTAAAGCGGTTTACTTTAGTCCATGCCGTTGCAAGTGAACTACCCCACCGTTTCCTCTGCCGACGGGTTGGCTACACGAAGGGACGTCACTCTTGTAACGCAACGTCACAACTCGACAACTGTAGACTACTGCGTGTTTTGATCCAAGGGAGATAATCAAGATTCAGACACTTTCAAAGTTCAACATTACTGCACTGGCCGGATCCCTTCAGTATCAAGTTGTGTACCATCTTACTATTTTCGAGCATGGTATCTTGAAAGAGATATCTCAGACTAGCCCAGTAAACAGAACAGAATTAGCATTTGTTCCTAATTATAAAATCTTAGGTATGTTTCAGAGCTCATGCCAAAGTGTCAAAGAGATTTGTCTTCGTTTCCAGTACCCAATGATGACACGTGCAAAAAAAAAAGAAAAAATACTACAAAACGAAGTCGAATGATCCTCCGGACATTCACTTTCAGACTAACTTTGCTCATTTCACTTGTACTATAACAACCGACATGGAGTACAGTTTCTAGAAATCTTGAAACTCCTGAAACTTATGAAGATAATATCTTTGTGTTTTCCAATGCCCCTTTTTCGATCTTTTTTGCTCAAATTCGAAATTCTGCAAACAAAATTACAAATCAATTGTTTGTTCTTAGTAACAATGAATAAAAAGATCCTCTTGTCATTAACTTAAAATTATCGGACAATGGTGCGCGCCAAGATCCTTTAGGATCTCTCGTATTATTGTTTTATTTATTTTTTCATTTTTATTTATTTATTTTTTTTTGTAATTATTTTGTATTACTATTATTATTTTTTATTTTATTTTTTATAATTCAAGTACTTTCCAGGAAGATAGGAACCCGGTGAACCCTGTATATTGAGGTTATGGTAAGAAATGTGCCAGATTTGATATTTTTCGAAGGAGAGTGTTTTCGAACCTAGGTGACAGATGAAGATTTCTGCAAAAATACAACAAAAACTTACAACATCGAAAGATCGTGATTTTCTGAAAATTCCAGAAATGGAACTTGAAGAGCATTCTTCTGGTACATTTTTCGCCTCGATGGTCACCAACATAATTTGTTGGAGAGGAATTTCTTTCTATACCAAGTACATATGAACTTGAGAATCTAAAAATATAAAAAAAATGTTGTTTTCAAAATTGGGTTGAGCTTCCGAGATTTTATAATTTGGACATACTAGTAGCCAATTTCACTGGTCGCAAATAATTGATGCCATTCAATCCATATTGAATTTAGGACAGTCAGAGATACATTATCACTCCATCTGCAGACATTAATTTAAGGAGTGCTGAGGGTAACCTCCCAACAGGTTACCATGAAATATACACTGGTAACCTATGGCAGCCTATTGCATATTATTAACATGTTGTCATATTATTCGTTAGAATTATGGGGACCTGAAATAGGTTACATGTACCATTATATGCCAACTTCCAAGCAACCTGAAAACAGCTTACCACCTCAAATTGAGGCCTGCATCTGCCATCCCCACTGCCAGTTCAGTATTAACTTGTATGGTCACGAATATTAAGTGAGCCCCCCTTTATAGATTGAACCAAAATAGTTTTCACTGAAGTTCTCCTGCAATGTATGTCCAGTACTAAATAAAGCTAGTCACACTGGACACAAGCTATTAAGAGACAAATTGTTAAGTAAGAGATAAATTACTTAAATACAGTTTCCTTCACATGTATCAACTTATACTATGATAAAGTCTTATTCAAGCGGAGTGGGGGGGGGGGACGGAGGGGGCATTTGGTTTAACGTCACACCCAAGGTTATTCCACCCACACGGTGACAGCCAGCCTGGATGATTGAGGAAGCCGGAGAGAATTTAAGAAATAACTTTAGTCACCCTATTGTTTTGGACAAAACTCAAGCAGTCTTTCAAATGAATTTGATGATCGGCCAGAAATTACCATCTGGGTGACCAAATTGTCTATTCTCCACCTCTCCCATGGTAAAATCTGCCAATTTAGGGTTTCCAAATTAGAACTAAATTGGTCAGGGTTAAGAGGTGAAAAGGAAATAAAAACTTTTAACCTCTTATGACTCTTATGTATGACTGAAAAAATGAGATATTTCTTGGTTGATTTTACATTGATTTCAGAGTTTCATAACAATTTATCAATCAGTTTTGGTAAGATCACTAATCGAAGAGTCCGTACACTGGACCTTTAATGTTTAACTTGCGAAACTAGAAGTGAAATCGTTACCCCTCCTAGATTACAATGCAGATTGTTCAACATGGTGTTGTTGTTGTACATATCTGGCATTGCGAAGCCGGATATTGAATACATGTAGATTGTTTAATACTTAATCTTGTTTAATAATTGAATCGGTCATATATACAATTATACAACTATAAATGATGTGCGTCTGCCGTGAACCGTGAACCTAGGATTCTGAATTGGTGTACCGTACAGTACAATTGAAAATAAATAATATTGTGCATATGAGACTTGGAGAAACCAGTTTATCAGATCGCAGGCAGATATATAGTTGCATAAACAGGCGCCTTCAATTCAGCAAAATGTTTCCTCTCGAGAAAGGCAGCATTCAACCCTTTTTAATTTAAACCAGGGCATATCAAAATCCAACCAAGAGGGCGACATTGAAGCCAACATAGGAGCCACCGAATATGGGTCATGCCATCAACTGAACCACTCCACCACGGCCCCATTGAGATTTTGGATTTCTGATAAACTCGCATTATGAAATGTTGATGACAAATTTGAGTTAATATGCTGAGATGAGATGGTACATGTACATGTGGGCCCCGTATCCCCACAGGAAACTGTGGGCACTAAAGCCCGGCGCACACGAGCGCATGAAATCGCAAGCAGCAAGATATTTGGACGTCGGCGACTTTGGATCCTTGTTCTGCTTTGCCCGTACACGAGGCGACAGTGTTACAACTCTGCGACCTAAGTTTTCCACAAATGAATTACAACAGAACAAGAGAGTATATAACTTGTCAACTTTGAATTAACAAACGAGTCAAATGTGTTCGAACTTGCAACCAAGCTGTAATAGGGCCACACTTCCAATGTTTTAAAGTTTAAAATGTGACACGAAAGACATGAACACACATTGATCATCATCATAGAGAAAACCTTGAAAACCGGTGTGTGTTACAATCACAACGATGACCAAAGGTTATAAGGAATGAACACGCCACAAAAAAATTCTCCGTTGTTTTTGTTTAACAGATCCGTCAGCAATGTTTTACAATGTTGTTGTTGTTGTTGTCCCAATTTTGGAATTTTTTTAGTTGTACTTTTTTATTTTGCTCCTAACAAATGATGAATGCAATAGAGAGAAATTCGTTTAACCGAAATAAAATACTTCTGTTTCGTTTAAGGCAACAACAATGTGAACAAATAGACGGCAAAGGCCGAAACTGTTACCGGTGCCTTGTGGTCGCCATCTTGGATTACCCATCCAAGAATTACGCACCCAGAATTATGCAAGTAGTCTCCCCAATAAGGATCGCGGAGAAGTTTCAGCTCTTTCGTCTTTCCCTTGGCAGGGGTGCATTATGTCTCTCATTATGTGTCTCTTATTTCATTCACAAAAATCGGTACCGGTATTCAACAGTCTATGACGTACAAGACAATGAATGTGCTTGCTGTGAGTCATTTTGAGACATTACTAGGTGACTGCCGGTGTTGACTGATATCAGTGTCATTGTCTTCATATTCAGTTTCAAGGTTCTCAATTTATTTTTCGATTCCAAATATCGGATAAATTTGGGAGGTCTCACACGATTTTGAATATTTGACATTTTTTTGTACATGAGTCTCACATGAAGATACCGTTTCCCTACTGTTTCAGTGCAATATTAACATGAATTTATACATCAAGTGCTACTTGAATGTCTAAAATCTAGATAATTTTTTCTGTACTCGGTGCATGTTCCAAAATCGATACAGATTTAAAATTCAGAATAAACCAATTGGGAGGTCTCGCACTACTTTTTGACTTATTCATTCATGAATTTCTCTAATCTCCAGGCTTCGATTGCATATACCTTTCGTCTAAATCGCAGAAATGACCTCTGTCCCACCGTAGTGAACATGTAAAACGAAAGAAACAGTTCGTATGATTCCATGATCTGCCATTGGTTTTGGCGTTTTGATTGGCATGGATGATCAGCGCGTGGTCGGTATACTTGAAAGAGTGAACGTACCGGTTCTATTTCACGCTGTAGGGCCTAGTTACCTACCCCGTCCATCCCCTATTTTTTCCACCCAGAATTCCGTCATTGTATTGCTAAGCTGCGTCACAGCTCTGTAGAGTTTATAATACTGCTCCATCCAGAAAGAGTTCGTTTGCATTTGTCTTGATATAGTACCGTTCTGATGTTATTTATGACATACTTATAATGTTATTATGGCAAGATTCACAAAACTGCATGGATGTAAACTATATTTGGTGACATGTTTCGCGTAAAACACCGCGTGTATAATAATGTAACAACTTGTTACATTTTTGCCGCCTGTGGGTGAGATTAGATTTGGAAGGTATTGTAAAAAGCGGAAAGCAGATCGAGACTTGATGAATGGAAATTCACATGTTGTTTCCAAGAGCTGGGGTGACGTCACATAAAGCCTAATTGTGATTATGGCTTCGCCTTTTTACGTTACGAAACCGTGGCGTTCAGAATGCTGTGCCACAGCGCTGAATGTGCTTCTTGACCGCGCCATAAACTGCGCAAGTGGAAATTGTGGATACTTCCGAGCCACCCTAAGGCCCTTGTCTCGGGTAGGCTCAGCTTACAATCGGGATCAAATCCAGTTTACAAACATAAAGCTTTCCTCCTGTTATATCTTTTTTTTGTTCTATTTATTCTTGATATAATTAGTTTGGGAGAAAATATTATTTCAGCAGGAACCCTTGTCTGTTATCAGAGAGCTTGAAAGACAAGTTACATGAAGTTATTCTCCAATCTCAACCAAACTTGCCTATTGGCAGTCCAAAAATAGTTGTCTAACGCCAATGGTCAAGAGAATTTTGTTATCAAGTGGCAGCAATTAGTTGAGGACAGCAAATATTTCCATTCAACTATGTATTTGACTGAGACGAACTCCCGATGAACGCACGAATGTTATTGATGTACTTGATGCCTTGTGAGAGCCATTCTGATGAATTGTGACCGGTGAATAGTGAAGAGCAATTGTTCACATAGAACGGACCATTCTATATGATCTAATCAAATAACCGAATTCGATCAAGCTCAAACATGTCAAATGTACAGGATACTATCAGCACAGAAGAAATCGGTTTTGATCAGGAAGCTTTGACGTCAATACGATGTTGAATGTACATATCTTTGTTTAAATTTGGTATGGGGATCAGGGTTTAATCGATTGATTTCAACCTGGCAGGGTTAGCTACTTTCCAAGTTAGTCAATAGGCCGGCAAGCATTCCTTTACATTTGGATCAAAGGACACTAGATAGTTTTTTTAGTAATAGAAATTGGTATTTGTTCAACCGACTATTTTTTTGTAATGAGTGACAATGGCTGATTGAGAAAATTATACAGCCATTAGATCGGATTATATTTATGCAGCCGTCGTCCATACGATAAGACCGTGACAGAGTAAAACTTTTAATACCATATTCACATAGGTTTGCAGATACTGATCCTATTAAATATAATTAACATTTCCTCGAGAAAGAAAAGCCAACACGAAAAGATTATTTCATGGTACAGACGTGATCGACCAAGTTTTGTCTTGTCGAACATGCATACTGACTAGGCAAAATGTGATCGGACTGACTCTACAAAGAGATATTCAATCATGCAGGACATGATCGGTCACTTCTGTACCATGTATTGTATGGCCAGAGCGATATTGTTCTCCTGACAGTGTAGTCCATCCTACCCAAACTGGAAGTGAAGAGGAATCACGTTTGATCATGAATAGCTTGCATGGGACGTATGCTTCGGGTGTCACAGACATGGGGTAGAATTATGTCAGTCCACTTTACGATTTAATTGGAGATTCGGGAATATGTCGCATTGATGCTAACAATTGCTTTATAGATCTGTTCGCATATTAGCCAATGGACAATGCAATCTGGTGTTTTATCTCATATTTTAGATAATTTTAGGCCAATGGGAGACCGAAGAAAAGCTGGTGTCAAACGGATGATACGTACACAATTGAAACAGTACATCACAAAGGAAGAAACAGTTTATAAGACTTCAATGCCTAGGAGAAATTATGCCTACTGATGAACACATCCTTTGTAAAACGAAATCAATTATATTAAAGCACGGTATGACAAGATACAAGATACAAGAAGCTTTATTTAACGTCGGATAGTTATACAGAGAACATAAGCCCGGAAGGGCTTTTCTTCCGACAAACAATTGTAAATAACAACAATAAATCTATACATGGATAAAAGAGAGCATTGTATGGTGTAAAAAGTCATGGGTCGTGTGAGGTGCACAGCACCATATGCATATTAAAAGTTCCTTATATTGGTTGGTGTGTAAGATATAGAAGAAAAACGCATGTAATAAAATAAAATAAATAAAATAAGCGTAACTTAAGTGTACATATAAAGTGTAAGTGTTGGGATAAAGTAAAAATAAATGTATCGTTAAAAGTTGACAGGTATGTAGTTGGTAAGAGAAAAATCTGCGTATTACAAAGACAAACATAAATAAAAAACAAATAAATAAATAAATAAAAGAATAAAAAAAGCAATTGAAAAACACACAGCTTATATAAAATAGAAATTACATGTTCCATGAAGTGCAACTACGTGCAGAGGAAACAGCTACAGTCGATACCGTTCCAGGTGCGGATCAGTCTGCAGAACTGCTTATATGAGTCCGCCTGTCTGAATTCATTAGGCAGACTGTTCCACACCCGGGCAGCTTCGTACCTAAATGACTTAAGTCCGTACTGAGTAGTACTAACAAGGGGTACCTCCACCTTGTTCTGATTACGAAGAAAGTAACGGATGGATAGAAGATATGTGCTACTTGAAACGAAATGCCGCGATGTTTGACGTTCGGAGAAAGATGACGAAAGTCCTTGATCATTGATAGAATTGAAATCATCTTAACGGATCATGACAGGATAACAGAACACTGGCAGTATTCCATTCTATCATATTATTGGAAGGTAATTACGGGCCAAGAGGTACATTTAACCTTCAGACATTCGCCAGAGTAAAACAAAACTTTGTAAATACACATTTTATTGACACTATGCCAAGTGATGTTTTCGTCATTTTTCTTCACAGGTCCTGCTCTTCTGCGAGGAAAAGTGGACAAAAACTAGTTTATTTCTCATAAATTATTATTTACCAATTTATACTAAAGTTTTTGCGAAGAAGACATATAAATAAAAAAATAAAAAAATCTTACAAAAAAAATGTCGTTTTTGAAGATGACGTCACTGTGGTAAGTTTCAGTCCACTAACTCAGGGACCTGGACAGGTCCCAAATCGCCTTGGACAGATATGGATGTGCAATGGGCAAGCACTCAAGGGTGTTCAATTGATACGCTCATGTACTCATCACATACCTTTACATAATATTTATAGTCAGCATACTATTAAGTCTGTATCTGTACACATGCCAACCCTTCAATAATCCTACATATATAGGTCTCGCATTGATAAACCAGTAAATTTATCACTGAAACCCCTTCTATACGTTCGAGTTCCCCGAGCCGAAACCCCTTCTATACGTTCGAGTTCCCCGAGCCTGAACTGAAATACATTCGCACTAAGTTGAACTTTACTTCAGTTATCTTCAACTATATCCTCGAAACGAAAATCGATACCGGTATACAACAGAACGGAATAAGACTACAAGTCTCTGAAAGTGTCTACTATGGACTATGCTTAGAGGCATCAAAGATACCATTTGGGAATTCATCAATTAAAGGCCCTCACCTCGGGTTTGCCTTGAGCTCAACAGGGAACGTGATTCCAGTCAATTATACCACGGCAGCACTGCCGCGAAGTCCTAGCCGTCCTCTTCACTCTGGATATAATTAGTTTGCGAGTACATATATCCCAAAGGGCACCTCAAATTAAAAATTATTTTGTGAACACAGTTCTTGGAAGACTAGTTAAATGAGGTAATCACTTATCCCAACCTTACCCAACCAAACCCTGTTTAATAATGAGCGAAAAAAAGAATGCAATGATTAAGGGATTTTTTCCATCAATCAACTGCAATCTAACTATATCGTTGGTTGAGGTTAATCTGGTACGAATATTATTGATGTACCAGATGACTTATGAGAGATATTCTGATGAATTGTGGTCGGCGATCTATACGTTGGTGAAGTGTAATTGATCAGAATCATCAGATTCACATATAACGACCCATTCTATAGACTTTGTATGAATTAATCAAATAACCTTGTCCGATTAAGTGCACATGTCCTGTATACTATAAACACAGGAGAAATCGGTTTAGTCAGGAAGCGTTGACGTCAATAGGATGTTGATAGTGCATATCTTTGTATAATTTTGCTACAGAGGATTGGCGCTGAATCTATTATTTTCAACATGTCAGGGGTATCTAATTTAAGTTATTCAGCATTCCTTGGAAGGAAATTAGTTTTTTTTCGATTAGAAATGGGTCTTGCTCGATATATTGATATCGTAAGCGAAAGCTTTTTTATTGAATGACTGACAATGACCATCATATCCCATACTCAGCAGGAAGCCACCATTCATAATGAATTACCGTGTCCATAATGACTGAAAAGAGTTAGTATAAAGTTGCAAACAAAATTCGAATTTATTCGATTCCCCTCCATAGCATAAGAATGATAATTACACCATTGTTGTTTTCTCAATTTAATTTTCTCCAAACACTAGTACTAGCAGAAATTCCAAATTAAACTTTTTGTGACGACTCATGTAGTCAATACTAACATTTATTTACCCCGAGACATGCGCTTTACCTCAACCACACAATAGGAAATAAAATAGCCAAAAAGAAATCCTCAAATTTTGACAATTTTCACATCAGATCTTCAGCAATTAAGAAAGTTAAAGCAAATAATTATTTTTCTTTATAGGAGAAACAAGAAAAAGGACTTAGTATAAGCATAATAATAATAATAAATTCCGCGACACTGTGAAAAAGCGAGCAATTTCTTAGATAGATAGAGATAGATGATCTTTATTTAAAAACTCGATGACTACAATAGGTGCAAACCTCTTTTCGTGCAGGTCGAGTTGAATAAAACATAACATAAAATATACAACATATACAATAAGAACGATAAAATAAATAACATATAAGGAGTTAGCACAGTCATCTCAAATAAGAATATTAAAATAAAAACTGCTCTTGAAGAAAATAGTCACTCAATAAATAACATTAAAGGAGTTAGCAAATAATTAAAAGTTCAGTCAGCTTAATCTAAAAAATAAAAAAATAAAATAAAATAAAATAAAAAATAAAAATAAAATAAAATAAATAAAAATAAAAATAAATAAATAAATAATAAAAAAAACAAAAACTACTCTTGAATGATTTTCTAAATAAATATCATTAAAGGGGTTGGCACATAATTTTAAAGTTCAGTCAGCTTAATTTAAGATTATTCAGATAAAGACTAAAGACCGCTCTTTAAGAAGTCGCTTAATAAATAACATAAGCACATAATTTAAAGGATCAGTAAGCATAATTTAGGAATATTCAGATAACAACTGCTGTTGAAAAAGTCGCTTACATGCGTTTTTAAAACCACCAAGTGTTTTACGGTCTCTGATATGGCTGGGCAAACTGTTGTATTCTATGGGGCCATTTATTCTAAACGAACGTTTAAAAAGTTCTGTCCGTGCCCTCGGTACATTGATAAAACCTTGGTCTGATGATCTTAGGGATCTCACAGGCTTATAGTCGTGTATAACATTACAAATGTAATCTGGCGCAATATTTTGCCTGCATTTAAATAATAAAACAAGTCTATTTAATTTTAATTTCAAGGTCACCGGTAGCCAGTTTAATTTGGTATACATATCCTTTGTTGATATATCAGGATCTGTATTTAAAATTAATCGCATGGCCCGTCTTTGTAACCGTTCAAGTGCGGATATGTCACATACATTGCCATTTGACCATACATTAGAACAGTAATTAAAATGAGGTAAGATAAAACAATAGTAAAAAACTTCCTCTTATCTAAAGGGAGGAATTTACTGATCCGAGCTAGCAGTGAAAGTTTACAACTTACCAGTTTTTCAACCTTTCGTATGTGCTCGACCAGTCAAGATTTTCAGTAATTGAAACACCCAACAATTTCTCAGAACTTACAGTTTCTAATACCTGTCCACCTAGTGAAACATTTAACTTATTTGTGAGTAAGTAGTGGCGTTTCAGAGAAGTAGTTACAATCATGCTTTTTGTTTTGTCTGCATTAGGACACATCTTGTTTGTTTTACACCAACTACTTACATGACTGACATCTTCATTTAGGCGTAAGTTTATAGTGTCTAAGGACTTTGCAGCAGTTAACATGGTTGTATCATCAGCAAATATGACAGAAGATGAATTGCTAAGGTGAAGGGGCATATCATTCACATACAATATGAAGAGCAACGGTCCTAACATGGAGCCCTGTGGCACTCCAACATCTACACTAACAGGTCTGGACAATTTGCCATTAATATTAACACATTGATTTCTTCCAATAAGATACGAACTGAATAGAGACAATGACATGTCCGTACATCCATAAGCTTTAAGCTTTGACAACAAAATATCAGTGTTTACCAAATCAAATGCTTTACTCAGGTCTAGAAAGATAGCACCAACTACATTGCCTTTGTCGATCTCGTGAAGCCAAGAATCTACTAACGACACAAGTGCCGTCTCACAAGAGTGTCCAGCACGAAAACCTGATTGATGATTATAAAACAGATTGTTATACTTCAGGTATGCCGTAAGGTTATTAGCCACATGTCTTTCTAGGATTTTGGAGAGTGTCGGAAGAACACTGATAGGTCTGTAGTTCTTGGGAAGATCTTTCTATCCTTTCTTGTGGATTGGAGAAACCCTCGCCGTTTTCCAACTTGAAGGGAAATGTCCTTTTGAGATACATTTGTTAAACACATGAGTTAACGAAGGATATATAATGTCAGCTGCCATTTTTAGGAATTTGACTGGAACAGAGTCCATTCCGGAGGATTTTTTGGGGTCTATTGACAATAGTTGTTTCAGTACAAAGTCCTGTGTCACTAGAGGAATTTGGAAATTGGAAACCGGACTCCGAGTTTATCGGATATGCAATTGATATCGCTCATATCGCCAGGTGAATCTACTAGCTTGTTTACAATCGAGGTGAAGTAGTCATTGAAAGAATTTGCCATTTCTGTAGAGTCCGTAATTAACTGGTTGTCCACATTGATTTTGTTCGGGGCACTATGGTTCGATTTGGTAGAGGCAACATCTCGAAAATATCTCCCAAACTTCTTTATGTCTGCTTGTCCATTTTCGAGCATTTTACTGTAGTATGATTTTTTCGCCTGAAAAATCAGACTGTTTACTTTGTTTCTCCAGTATTTGTAATCATCGTCGTGCGTTTTTCTACTTGCGATATCTCGACGGCGAATAGCTTCAGAAATAGTTTCGTCCCACCATTCTGGACGTTTGGGATAGCGCACAAGACATTTGATCTTACCTCATGGAAGGATATGTGGATTCTTGCCTAAAGTCATGTTTTTCACGTAGGCCAGGTGGCAAAAATATGTATAAGTGTGTTTGTAGTTTCATATAAAACCGTTTTCTGCTGCTGAATCGTACAATTTGGTACTTGTTTCAGATTATTCTCGAACTTGTGTAAACCATTCTCGTGCAAGGCATTTTTCCGCGAACTTGATAATCTCATGGATGATTTATTAATTCATAATTATACCTTTTCTTAATTGAGAAATGAAGCTTGGTGATTTTATATGGTTCAAGAACAAAAATATGTAGATTATTTCCATAATGTGTCTCTAGATTAAGAAATATTAAAAGAATTTTCAAATATATTGGAGACGTGCCAAGAATATTTCGCTCACTTGAGGAAAAAGAAGATAGTTAAAAAAATTGTTTCTAATTTGACAAAATAAATCTTGTGATATTTTCTTAATGAAGAAAATAGGCAAGAGCGGTATTTTCTTAAACAAAACTGTTTTTATTGGATAAATAAAATTTTAGAAAAAAAATCTTAATCAAGAATGCGCAAATAAGAAATTAAATCTTATCTTGTGAAATTTAATCAAGAAAAATTAACTTACCAGAAAATTTAAGAAAATGAAAAATTCTTATTTACCCCCAAGGAAATATAAAAAATGTAAGATACTTTTTTAAACGATTCTTGCTTCAGAAAAAATCTTATCAACCGCCCCAAAAATATCAGAAAAAGTGATAAATAATTCTGCCCTGAGATAAACTTTCTTATTCACTCCAACGAAAGTATAAAAAATGTAAGAAATAATTTTCTACGCGATTCTTGCTTCAGGCAAATCTCGTATTGAATTCTAAGAAAATATAAGGAAAAGTGAGAAATAATTTCTTTCAAGATGCTTGCCGGACAAAATTCTTATCGACTCTCAAGAAAGTATAAGAAATATAGGAAATTATTTCCTATACGATTCTTGCTTCAGAAAAAATCGAAAGAAATAAATTCTTCCATGATTCTTGCCAAGTATCGACTTTCTTATTCACTTATTCAAATGTAAGAAATAATTTTCTACGTGATTCTTGCTTTAAACAAAATTCGTATTGACTTCCAAGAAAATATAGGAAAAAGCGAGAAACAATTTCTTACAAAATACATGCCGAAGGAAAAAGTTCTTATCAACTCCCAAGAAAATATCAGAAAAATTGAGAAATAATTTCTTACAAGATTCTAGTCTGAAGAAAAAAATGCTTATTGCCTCCAAAGGAAATATAAGAAAAAAGTGATAAACAATTTCTTCCAGGGTTCTTGTCCGACATAAACTTTCTTATTGACCCCTAAGAAAGTAACAGAAAATGTAAGTAAAAATATCCTACATGATTTCTTGTTTCAGAAAAAAAATCGCATTGACTCGAAAATATAAGAAAATGTGAGAAATAATTTCTTACAAGATGCTTGCCGGAGGAAAAATTCATATCGACTGTCAAGAAAATATAAGAAAATGTAAAATATAATTTCTTACACGGTTCTTGCTTCAAGAAAAGCTCTCATCAACTCACAAGAACAATTTCTTTCTTCAGAAAATATTTCTTATCGCATTTTTTGATTGTTTGCCTGAGAAAAAATCTTATTACATGAATCTAAATCTAAATCAAAAACATTTCTTACCAGACTCTTACCAGAATAGAATAAGAAATATATAATTTTTTCTCAATCAAGTTCACTTTTTTAACTGTGCTCTGTCAACACCATGTAGATCTTCAATGTGGTATACTTGTTCGTAACCTGGTGTGAGTGACCGTTTCTTAAGAAATTCACAAAAACAGTATCGAAAAACTTCAGAATTCTGAGCCATAACTACTGTCCCCAAGCAATGCTTCGGTTGCAAACTCTGATGACGACCTAAGACCCTTTCGCTATTTGTTATCATCGCTGAGAAAAGAACTGAGGCAGAAGATATTTTATTTGACATTTTTTATTCCTTTTCCTAAAGCCAATACGTGTGCAATATATTCAAGTATTTATTTACATATTTGCAAAAATGTTTATCTTACCTTGGCGGATGCAAACAATCTTGACCATTATCACAGTGTATAAGGTCAGATAACTCGTATATCAAGTACAATAAATCACACTGCGTGTTGTCCATGCATCTTTTACGCCGTTGTATTTCATTCGAGCTATTGCGGCAATAAAAAAAGCCTCGAGTAATTATATATTTCACAGACCTGTCTCAGACTGCAGTGGATAATAATAACAATAATGCAGATAAAATTCAATGAAAGATACGGTATTTTATCTGCGACATAGCTACTAGATATACTGATTATTAAAATCTATAGCTATCCACAGCTGAACGCATGCGGAAGATCAGAAACGTTACCACTCATATTAACCCCATTCACATAGAAGTTATACTTCATAATGGGATACAATTTTTTGTAAATCTTTTTGCAATAAAAATGGTTTGGCTTTCCATGTCTTACTTTTAGTTTTACAGCTGGTATTTTTTTGCTATTATGATATAGATCAGTATATTATCTCTTTATCCACTCAATCCCAACCTGACCTTGCTCTCACGTAATATTCACGATATTCATTTGCCTTTCATGAAACACACTTCTATTTGCTGCCGAATTGACCACACCATTGATTTGAAAATCATCACATTTCCAAAATCAGTGTGAGACCGTCTCATTTTCCTGTTCACAGAAGGAGTACAATTTGCCAACCTCAGGGCTAATTGTATTTGCAAACAAATATTGTAGTCAAGATTTCATTAACGACAGATGAATATTGTAGTCAAGATTCCATTAACTATATATTGGAACCACCTTAAAGTAGATTCATTGAAGGTGCCATTAGCTGCCATGATGTTAATGATCTTCCATTCATTTGCAATAGAGATCTGCCCTATAGAGCCTCCTACATTAAAATCGTTTTAGTGTTTCGAAGCAGATAAGTATCTTTAAGAATTTAGTAAAACGTTTAAAATCTTTCACATTTTTCACTGCCGGAAATATGTGTGGGGGTAAAAATGGAAATATCAGAGGTTTGGTAAAACTTACGGGAAGCCTTCTTCATTACTTCGAGTACAACTTGGAATTAAATAAAATAATAGTATCGAGACTATACGCTGATTTGAACTCTGTTGAAGTTGATAAGTCGTTCACAAAACGTAATGCTTATCTGCAATCAGCGTTTATACATGAAATTGGAGAGATATGTGAGAGGTGGGAAAAATTGACCACGTCTGGCGACTAAAAAGCACCATAATGCTCCACAGTGAAGTTCCCTCAGCACCTCACATTCAGACCCGAGAATACAGTGGATTCTCGGACGTAGACTTAGTATCTCAGCCGCGCTTTTATTGACATTGTTCATGTGAAGACTATGAAGTGTCCACACGGTCCCTAGCACCGGTTTCAGCGGAATTAGATAAGCAAGCTCGGGAGCTGTGGTTACAGATCAGCTCAAACAAATAACTCATCTGATGTTAAATAGATAAGCATCGAGGGCGTCTGATGAAGTAAACGCCTTAACATGGGGTAAACCTGGTAAATGCAGGAATACCCAGAAAAATTAACCTGTAATATCCGACGTCGAACGGCTTAAATTTTCCACCAAAACAATAAACCTACATATATTTGTCGATTGACATGTACAGAGTGTGGACCTCATGGAGTAACAGCCCACCAGCAGAATCCTACCATTTACAGGTAATAAATTGGAGCGATATGCAAGAGGTCAGAAAAATTGACCTCTGGCGACTAAAAAGCAACCATATGTATGACTCCACAGGAAAGTTCCTTCGACAGGCCTATTCGTAACTTTAAAAAGGTCATTGCACCAAAGGAAATCTTTCCTAAATGCATTTTCCGCCTATTCTTTGTAGATAATAAATTATTGTAAGGAACTTGAGGCCTTCAACATATCGGGAAAATGGCGAAAGCTTCGACTAATCAAAGGACGGATAATATCGGCTGAACGGCCATGGCAACGATTGTAAACTAACTCCCTCGTTCGACAGTTATTCATCACCAAGGATCCATTTTGCAACCAATGCAAATTTCTAATCTCTCAGGAACGAAATTATCCTAGCACCTGGATCCATTGTATATTAGTAGTCACATGGTTCAGTTTGCTGATCTAATGCGAAGCCAATTTTGAATGTTACTTAGAAATCATCTGGATTCTAATTAAGCTAATTAAGTCCTTACCATCTGAGGGCACTGAGTAAGCTATTGTGATATGCACTAGACGTCAAAAAGGTAATGTCTTACTGATAAACTTGGAATGACTTGATTGCTTCTCCGTTACGGTGAGCTATATCTCTATATTTTGTACGTGCATTACGCCCAATTTCAAACCACATTTATTAAGAGTGTATGTCGAAATGAGTCCGATAAAGACAATCTACCGTGGTCGTGATGATTATGCACATCGACTATGAAATATAATTCAAATATGGCCAGGGTGAATTGACGCTCTATGCAATTTATAATGAGAGTTACCATTATGTAAACGCTTAATTCATTAGGAGAGATCGATAATTCTATAGCGTGAGCGTCATAATTCCAAGTAATTGCTTTCAAAACATGGTAAAATAACTACTCACAGAATATGTATTAAAGAATGTTCATTTTGGGAATTATCATTCCACAGCGGTGTATGGTTGGAAGCATTCTAAGGAGAGTCTCATTGGGTTTTTTTTATGAATAATGGAAAAAAAACATTTACTTCGCGTATATCGTGTTTCCTTCACACAATTAAAATTCACGATAAAATTCATGGAAATGATTTATATTAATATAAACCAGCCTACAGTGTTGCTGCGAATCAATGTCGCAAGGAAATCAAGTACATATTCAACCAAAGATGGCGTTGTTGCTAAACTTACATGATCTGAATAAAAACGATGATATTAGATAAAGTTAGTCATCCGACCCGGTGTCGAGGAAAGGTTGACTTTCTCCAGGTTTCATTTGATGAGACAGTTATTTCTCTATACATCTTGGCTGATAACTGACTTCTAACTATGCACACATTGCTCGACTCAATATCACCGAATGTTCGGTGCACGTGCTTGCCCTGTGGATATGACGCCTCAATTTGTGCATGTGACTATTTCAATTATCTACGTATATAGACCAAATTCCCGTTCGTTTTAAACATCGGCATGGTATGTGACTACCATAATGGTACCATAGTGGACCGTCTGTGGCTGTATATCTGTTATTGAAATTGTAGTTTAAGGGCCGCTTCCCATTCGGATTTCGCGGCCCATCAACTCAATGTTTTATTTGAATTTCGCGGTACATTACTTTGTTTATTGAATTTCTTTTCCGGTGCTAAATATATAAATAAATAAATAAATAAATAAATAATAAATAACAATGAGAGATTAGTAGGAGATATAAATAGAAGTAAATAAGAATCGCTATATGTACAAGGTCGTAAGTCTCTTTTTGGTTTTTGGTTAAGTTATACTGGTAAATATGAGTTCACTGTAATCGCGTGTATGATTCCTTTGTCTTGGTACCTCTTTGAACGCACAAAGCCGTCCAGAAAAAACTGGGAGAACCATGGGCGTTTTCAGGATTTTTCAGATCGACTTTACTAACGACGCCCTTGGGAACAGGGTGGGTTCTTCCAGAAATCTGTGCCTGTAACAATTGCTTGGAGTGTGTATTGGGGCACAGGACGGCAGGTCTACGTCCTATATTGCGTGAAAGTCAAAGGATCATATTCTGTGTTAAGGCGTCAGTTCGGTGTCATCTATGGGGTAGCGTGTCGGTGTGGTTTAGGATGTGATGTTCTGGTTCCGGAGGTTTCTTGTTGTGAGATCCTGGAGGCCTACAGGTATGGACGGGGAAAGATCAGGGGATAACGATGCAATAGCGACGTATGGGTCGTCAACACGTGAGTTTCTCACGCGAAGACAAACGCTGCCAGTGGGAAAGGCCCCGACAGCTGTTACATAATGGGGTTCTCTTTTTGACACACACATATAATATTGCCATCGTGTTGAAACTATATCAGATTTCTCCATATTTTATGTATGACGCCCATAAGACATATCTGGACACAACCGCGAAACACACATCTGTACATAGTAGGGGTTAAGGTTGATTTTAAACGCTTTGAGGATAGCTATCTCGTTAGAGACAGTTTTTGCACCCTCATGACAATCTGTCTTCTGTATCAATAAATGTACAAGATAACCACAATAAACTATATATTTTATGAAAGCGTCCAATTCCAACTATATGATTAATATAACCGACGCTGCTACTGTGTAGAAAATATGCCAATTTAAAAAAATTCAAATGAAAACAATAGCGTCCATTTTTGCAATTGAGATTTCATGAAAACTATTGATCTTGTTTCAACTTTGATGGTTTACCTTGATAGGAGACAACTCGAACTAGTAAACTTTAACGCATTTTTGCCTGGTTTTGTTTTTACAGCTATTTTACTAAAATAAATGAAAAAAACATACTGTTTTACAGTCGTTTGTCCTAAAAGTTGAATAATTAAAAAACTAATTTTTGACAAATTTCAAAAGCGTAGCATGGATGCTTTTCGAGAAATAAACGTTTAAATCTCGGATTTTGTAAAAAAATGAAAGGCTAAAAATCGGACAAAATGTGTCCAGCTATACATCTATTGTCAAATGCATTTTTAATCTGTCTAATGGGACCTACTCGAATTCCTGTTTATTCTGGATAACTATTACACTAAGTTTATTCTTCAAGGCGGTTTAAAGTCCAATTTAAACTTAAAAACTTGCTAAAACTTGTTCAGCTGAGAATTGTTCACACCTGTGTAGATCACTTCGCGGTGGGTGTTTGAGCGAAGTGTCACTGTTATAATTAGAAACAAAAATACGGATGTTTTCATGGTTTTGATCAGAAGGGGGCAGATTAATGTAAATAAGTAGGACTATAAATAGATAATTAGCTTACCAAAATACTGCGGAATTGAGTTTTGGAAAGGGAAATTTAACAGACAAAAATAATAGTAGCCAAGCCCAAACTGAGGCAATCTGTTTCATTTTTCCAGTGCCTCGGAAACAAAAATTTTAATCCTAATATTGAAGCACTTCTATTTATAATTTTGATTTCATTTTTATACCAAATGTTCGACGAAATAGTGAATTTTTGAATGGAGAAATAAAAAAATGACCAATTTTGACCCTCTAACGGGATAGCTATCCTTAACCGAAATATTCCTTTCATCGTCGTAATTCAAAAGAAACCTGGAATTTACTTCATTCTACGAGCACCGGTATGTTAGCAGCATGGAACAGGAAACTCCACTCAAGCACTCCCACATCGTACAGTACTTCATAGCAGTGCAAAGTAACTTTGAGTTGTTTTAAATTGATTTGACTTGACTTGAGGCATTGACTATATAATAACCCGTTCTTGGGGTTTAAATTAATGTAGGCACAATTATGTAGTTATGCATGTCTGAATTCACCTGAAACAAAACTGAACATTTAATCGAGATATGTGACAGATGGAAAGAACTGGTACCACTACTCGTCAAACGTTTCGGTCTACGATATCATTCATTTGTGACTCTTGTGTAAGGTGGGGTGCTTAATGTATGGCAAAAGTTACTAACGGCCATTGTCAAATATTTACAATCTGCCCCGAAGCAAGTGTCATATCCAGATCCAAATCAGCCTGTTTCTTCCACGAGGATATTGATTCCAGCAGTAGAGGCTTTTCGTAGACATTTCGTAACACTTGATTGGAAGACCTTCTCCGAAGAAATTATTGATCAGTTTCCTCCTAAAAAATCTTTATGACGCAAATGAACTATTCCTGGTCTCCATTCCAACTTGGTGGTGAATAAATGGGATTTTATATCCATAATACACTAGTATCGACCAGATAGCCAGCGACCCATGTATCTTTCCTAAACCGATAATAAAAAAAAGTCTTCCACACATAACCCCTTATTTCTCCAGGGCAGACTGGTATTAGCTACTATGGACTCATTACCATTCAGCGTTTAAATTGCCTATAGTAGTATATGGAGAATTCTGAAAGCGTAGCACCATTAAGGCTATTTTTTTCGCATTAGCTTTCGTAGATATGAAATATGTTGCTTCCGATACATGAGGTGCATTAGTAAACTTGGTCTTTTCCGTTTCGGGCCGTCTCCGCGTGTGTCCTTGTTTCTTGTGTATGGTAATGTTATGGATTCAGAGGTCCTTGTCGATTTGCAAGTGTGGGTTATCTTGGTGAATTTGATAATCAC
>JAVTVY010007616.1:20959-42948 GCA_036873755.1 Hanleya hanleyi | reverse complement strand
GCGCGGACGCGGGTCAAAAGGTCAAAGGTCACCTCCAGGTCAGACGGTCCAATGTCCAATGAGACAATGTTGCGGTATCGCCATAGTCAGAGCTTGAGCACAAAAAAAGGGGGATTCTAGATGAACCTGGGAAAGATGGGCAGTTCCATGTGGACCAATCAGCGGTCGAGAAAAAGAGCCAATAAGCGGTCGAGAAAAAGAACCAATCAGCGATCGAACAATCAGCCAATCGAATTGGGGTATTCACGGTGTGCTTTCGCTGACGTCCGCGCCCACATCTGGGTTCTTGTACACCCGGGTAATGTTTTTCTGGACATGGATGGGTTACCTTTGGCTCCATTCTAGGCCACTGATTGGCTAATAGAACTTATAGTCATAATCTATACGTGTTGGACGAGTCTTTTCACTCACCGTATACACGTACCTCAATGAAATGCCCGCTCCAAACCTAGACCAAAGACACGTACTTGGTCTGTAGGCTGATTTTATTGGCTCTCTATTTTTTACTATAGTGCTCTTGCCTTCTAACCTTGATGGGTTACCTAGAACTTATAGTCATCATCTATACGTGTTGGACGAGTCTTTTCACTCACCGTATACACGTACCTCAATGAAATGCCCGCTCCAAACCTAGACCAAAGACACGTACTTGGTCTGTAGGCTGATTTCATTGGCTCTCTATTTTTTACTATAGTGCTCTTGCCTTCTAAACTTGATGGGTTACATTTTGACCCCATCCTACACCACTGATTTCAGTTTGACTGAATTTCCACATTGGGCATTGATGCATTAGGAATAAAACACACAAGACAGGGTTTTTTGGTGAGATCTCATTTTTTTATTCATTGAACAACAACAACGTGAGAACAACCACGTGAAAACTCAAGCCCAGAACAAGGGGCTTGTCATTAACTGAAGCCCAGAACAAGGGGCTTGTCATTAACTGAAGCCCAGAACAAGGGGCTTGTCATTAACTGAAGCCCAGAACAGCGGGCGTATGTACATTGAAATAATTCAAGCCCAGAACGGGGCTTGTACATTGAAATGATGGGCGGCCCAGTCATAGACGAGTACATCGCGGTCCTCGGCCTGGGGGTACTCGTCAAACATCTGTACGATGGTAGATAATGGTCTTCCCCGGCATCGATGGTACAGGTAAAACAAGCAATATTGTCCGCACACGCCACTGGTCAGGCTTTGCAACGTTTGACTGTTCCAACACCACGTCTCTGTGCCTTGATCCATGAAGTCTGTTAAATCGGGATGGAGGGGTGGCAGGCCGTACGGGTCAAAGTATTCGCCCTGCTGCTCTGTCAAGTACACGCCCACCCAATGTTCACCGGGCCGATCCATCGGGTCCGTGTTGAGAACGTAAGCAGCAGGATACATACGGTCTAATGGGAACACATCTCGGGCGAACACCCCTTGAAAGACCACACGTGTCTCTGGGTCATTCTCCAGCACGGTGGTTATCTGGTCTGTATCCGTGTTAGGTGGAGAAGTCACACAGGACGTTGCGCGCCTTGTCCACTTGAATGATGTTGTCAAACTCGGCGTAGCAGATCACATTGACGGTGGTCGCCAGGGCTCGTGCAAAGTGGATTTCCAACCGTAAGTTGCCTTGTTTGGTCAGGGCCAGCTGATGGTCGTTCTCTAAGGTGGGGGTTAGATCGAAACAGAACAACGTGTATCCGTTCGCGTAGTCCTCCCGACTGATCATATTCCCTTCGTCCTGGTTGATTTGACCGGTGGCTGTAAACAGGCTCTGATAGGCTCGAATGAAATTCCTCCGCCCAAAGTTCGGGGTTAAGGCCGTGGCTGGCACCTGTTGTCCATCCACATGCAGGGCCACAAAATTGATGCCGAAATGTTTAAAGTCAAACGGATTCTCTGGGTAGGCTCCGCTGAAACTGGTATTTTCCACACAGGCCAGGATCAATCGCTTGGGTAGTTCCCCAGGAACAGGTTTTCTTTGTTGGCGCTCATATTTCCAGCAGACACAGAGAACACTTTGGTTTGTACACGTCGGATAGGGTACTGGGCTGGTTTTGTTTCCAAGGCTTTCATGTGCCCCAATTGAACGGCTGGATTCGGTTTCACTTTTCGGACATACAGGACTGCGTCTTGGATGACAATCTTATAGTCCGCTGCATGCCCCTCTACGTTAGTGGCCATCAAGGCGAAGGTCGGAGGCGCCCGTATCAGTCGGATTTTGATGTGGATCTTGTTCAAGAGGTACCGGTCTTGCATGAACATGTCTGCATGCAGTCGACCCATCATATTCACCGAGGCACTGTTCGCAGTGAAAGCCTTCCGTTTGTTATATCCCCCATTGTCCGCCGTGTCCATGTGCTCGGCCGTGTCCTTGTAGAATAAAGCGGTTGTCAGCTGAGATTTTTAGCCTCTCGGCCATACGACAACAGTGTCTCGATGTAGGCTCGATAGGGGTACGTGTTGGTGGAGTCACTGATGAGTTTGTCGCTGAGAAAAATATCCACCTGCTGAAACATCGAGTGCAGCCAGAGATTCGTCGGGCCCACCGTTGCTTGGTCAGCGATTCTGGTGCCAGCTCCATTGACCACCTTGGCTTTCACATACAAGTAGGTATGGGCTAAATCCACATAGGCCGTATCCGCATTACTGATGGTGAACTCGATGGGTCCGGTTTCGTTGATGCTGGAGAGCGGGAGATGCTCCACCCATAATCCTTGTTCGACACTGGTTTGTGTGGGCGGCACGGTCCACAAATCAAATTCACTGTTGGTGGAGGGGCAGGACTCGGCGTGGATTAAGGCCATGTTTTAAGAAAAGATATCCCGGGTCTTCTTCGATGTGCGTCGTCGCTGGATCGGTCGTCGACTGGTGCGTGGTCTCCGTGGGGCAGCTCTTTTATTCCCTACGGTGCGTTGTGCTTTGGCCACCAAGACGCCTCCCGCTTCTTTGGCCCGTCGTTTCAAGGCTTGTCGGGGTGCCGTACCCCCCAAAACATCACCGCCACTTGCAGTCCACTGCGTACCGCTTGTTTGCCGATTGCTTTCACCCCACGCGTCACCAAGGGCAGGAACGTTTTCACAATGCTGCCGAGTATGTTCCCCAGTCCATGTCCTCGTTGCATGCGTGCACCGCTAAAGACCGGAAAGCCACCCCCGGCCTGTTGGGCATAATAGTCGGCATAGCTGCGTGCATCGCACTCGTAAGGTACTTTCATTATGCAAAGTGGGGAGCACGTGCTTGTCGAAAATGAAGTGTCAGCACCACTTTTCCTCGTTCGAATGCCACCGCTCGTCCCGTGTCATCTCTTATATCCACCGTGATCGTGTTGATGTCGGTATGTCGTACGAGCAGGTACATGATATGGTTGAAACTGTGGGTGACTTGATCGCCATACGTCTTTTTAATGGGGACCACCCGTAACAGAGGTGTGTTGATATCGCCCACGATGTGGTTGTCCACCACGTCCGAGTAGACGTAGAGTCCGTACATACCCGACTTCATATCCATCGGCATCTCGCCATGGTGTTGGTTGGGACCAGCGAACGTCTGTAGATCGAAACCCAGCATTTGCTGTAGTGTAGGACTGAGTTTCACATTCACGGTATCGGTGACGGTAAGCTGTGCCTTGTCGTTGTGTACGTTGACATCGAAGAACACGTTTCTCTTGAAGCGCAAGGCTATCAGGCGTGTTGCACTATCCGTCACCCCCCGTAGCGCCTTATCATGCATCAGTCTTGACAGCCCACCCATGAACTCTTTGGGGGTATCGTATTGGCCTTCGGGCAGGGTGAGCCGGGTGTTTTTGCCTTCGTAGGTGACCTCGTACCACACTTCATTGGCTCGCACGTTGTACCACGAGTAAGGGTATTGGATATCCACGAGGGCACATTCCCACCGGCCAGGTAAATGTAACGGTTGCGGTAACTGGGTGACGTACTTGGCCACGGTGTTGTCAGGAAACACATCCAGCGAACTGTTACTGGGTAGGGTCAGGTAAAACATGGCGACTGAGCTGTCCTGCTGCTGCTGTTGGTTTTAATAGGTCTTCCAGGCCTTGGGCGGTTGTGTGCGGCGTCGTGTTCGTCGCGGTGACTTGCTACGTGTCACGGCTCTGGAGATGTGGGGTGTCTTGATCAAGGGTGTTTTTTTTATAGGCGCGAAAAGAAAGTGCCCGTTGTGGTGGTGTTTTGGGGGGTGACTCCGGTTCCCATTCGGCTTCCCAAGAAGGTAGTGGGCCACTCGGTGATTGCTGAGTTTGCTGCATAAAGTCCCAGCGGTGGGGGTTCCCCACCAATTCCTGTGGTACATGCATGTCTTTCAAGCCTTGAGCGAAGACCTCCCATCCTCGAGGATCGGTGTGCGATCTGCGTTGACGCATCAGATCATTCACTAAATCCGTCATGTAAGTGCCGGGGACCACCTGATTCTGTACCAGGAGTTCGCCTTTCTCATTCCAAGTCATGTTAGGATTCTGTTTCATCCGTTGTAATACCAGGCCAGCTTGTTTCTTGAACGAGGCAGGTACACTCTTCAGCACTTCGTCTTCCACCCACTGTGGGGCTGTGGAGGCTACCTGACCCGGCTGTTGGAGCGGTGCTGAGGTCAGCGGTCTGTCACGTGGTGGTAGTGGTGGTGGTGGTGGTGGTGGTGGTGCTGTTGCTGGGGTAGACAGGGTTTTGTATTGGTCCATGAACGTCATGTACCGTTGAAGCGTCTCATTGTACCGTTGTACTTTCTCACTGTCGCTTAACCCCGGTCTCTGTAAGATCTGTTGCATCTCTCCATCGAGGCTGTTTATGGTCTTCACCGTAGGTGGGACAGGGTAGGGTGATTGGAGGTTTTGCAGGAACCGTGGTTCGACGAGGACCATTTTTTTCGTGTGGTTCATTGTCGGCCGAAGAGTCCACCCAATACTGGACCCAACACGGAAGCGGCCAACGGTGCTAAGATGGCCCCGAGAAAGCCGCCTTTCTGTAACACCTTTTTCTTTTGTGTTTGAGGGACCCGCTTGTGGACTAGGGTTCGGAGACCTGTCTTATGCTTGGCCAACTTGGTCTTCTGAGCCGGAGTCAGTGGTACGTTGCCTTTTAACAGGTTGTACCCGATCTCGCACAGACAGCGTACAAGGTCAGGGTCCGCACCGCGTACAATGGTTCGGACTAACTCGGGTGGGGCCGTCTTCAATACACGGAGCGTGGGAGCGTGCTTCCGTACTCGCGCAGACATCCTGTACAACTAATGCTAGAACCCACAACGCTGCCCTTTTTATCCACCTCACAGACAAAGTCAACCCTGCTGTGGTATTCATTCTTTTTATTATTCCCATCATCAAACACACAGACCCCAGCTGGAGGCGCCACTGTGGGTGTGTTTACATTATTTTTGCATGTACACGTGGTGGGTCTCTCCGGGAAAGATGCCGGTCCGTAGTCGAAGGTGGTCGGGAGTGGCTTGCTTGAGGTCGAAGAGCATATACCCGTGCTGAGGGGTTGTGGCATCTTTGAAGGCTTCCAACGCAAACGGTGTGCGGCCGGGAAACATCTGTCTCGCCAGGTGCAGCAGTTGAGTGGTATCTCTCGGGTTTTTGAAGACCACCAGGTAGTGGGCATTTAAGCTGATATTCCGATGTTCTTTGTTTTTACTGAACAGATTCTGCACAATGTAGATGATGCTGAGCCGTCGATGATGGCTGCCTTTGGTAAAGAGTTGGGTGACCCGTGCATCCGTCTCCGCCATGAGATCATCCAGAACCACCAAGGTGTCGGGTTCCAAATCGGCCAGGTTGGGTAGGCCTTCCACGAACGTGATGTGGGGCATTGCTGCATACGCTTCCTGCCATTCTCCGTAACACCACACGACTCGGGCAATGGGTGGAGTGATCATGCTGTCGGCGTGTTGAAGGAGCTTCCTGACGAAGTGCGTTTTGCCGGAGCCCGTCGGTCCTGCGATGACGCAGGTGAAGGGATGCTGCCACCGAGGGTCCATGGTTTGAGGTGTATCCGTTGTCGTGGTAACACGCTCTTGTAAATTTCGTACGAGTGAACTGGAGTGGTGGTGGGTACAACGTCGGTCGTCGTTGTCTGTTCACGTTCAGAGATGGTGCTGGGGGTGGGTACAACGTGGGTGGTCGGTTCACTGTGAGGGATGAAATCCGGTGGGTCTTGAGACGTAGTAGGTGTACTTGGTGTAGGTGTAGAGCTCGACGTGGCTTGTACGCGGGGTGTGGTGGTGGTGGTGGTGAATGGGCTCGATACGACTGGTGCTCTCTGTAGACCCGTTTCGCTGGTGCCTGATGTTCTCAGTTGGTTAAGTAACGTGCTGACATAGGCTACGTCGTAAAACACACCTCCGTACAACACACTCAGCAGGGTTAGCAATAGCACCCCAAAGACCACTTGCGCTTTGCGCGTTTTGCGAGACGCTGTCTTCAGAGGCAGCTGCTGTTGGTCCATAGCACTGTGGTCGGATGTGGAATGAAGGAGGACGGCAGTGGTGTCTGGTTTTATAGTCGTTTCACCTGGTTGGCCGCGACCCAGGAATTGAAGGAACTGGGCCAGCCTTGCCATTTTACGAAATGAAACAGTTTGCCACGTCGACGTTCCGTTTTCAAAATCTGCTCCACCGTGTAGTAATCTTGCTGTGTTTTTACAACAGGCTGTAATTCCGTGTCGTAAAACGTCCCCAGCAACGTTTCCCCTTGGAGATCTTCCAGTTCATAGACTCGCCGCTGTCGGGGTAGGCGCCGTTTAATCAGGAAGTGCTCATCGCTCCAGTTGGGCAAGTAACTTTTCTCGAACTTGCCCTTGACTTTACTGATCCGTACAGGGTCCCCGACCTTGTACACCGCCTTCGTCGTTCGCTGCGATGGCCTGGAGTACAAGACACGCCGGACTTGGGCTTCATTGCGTTGGGTCACGGTAATGGGGGCTCTCTCTATACTTCGATGATAGGCTCGATTGTAACCCCTCACCAGTTTCGGGAGAACATCGATGTACCGCCTTGTATTCTTATAGGTGAAATATTTATACATGCGGCCTTTGAATGTCCTGTTGAACCTCTCCACCACGGAAGCCTTGGTCTCGTTGTACGTATGGAAGAAAAACACCTTCTGTTTCTTGAGAAAGGCTTGGAACGGTCTGTTGAGGAATTCCGTGCCTTCGTCGGTTTGCAAATACAAAGGTTTGCGCCCGGTCTTGAAGATGTCTTTGAACGCCGCTATGAGATTTGCCCCCGTTTTCGTCCGGATGGGTACCACCCACGCATACTTGGATAGGATATCGATGCACGTCAAGATATACCGATTCTCATCGTTGTGTTTGGCAAAGGCGCTCATATCCACCAAATCCGCTTGCCACTGGGCATCTATTCCTCCCACGATGACCCGGTTCCGTAGAAAATGGCGACGGACAGATCGATGTAAGGTATAGGTGTCTTGTCTTCTTAACCAATCTCGGACTTGGGCACGTTGTACCCCCTGGGGTTTGGCCGCTCGATAGAGAGCCGACAATGCACTATAGGCCGCCGGACTGTCGGGACTGTAGTATAAGTTATCCAACACCTTCTCCCAGCGCTTCATGGTGACAAATGATGATGGACCCTGGCTCTATCGTTTATTTATAACGGGTATATCTTGGGCCGGAGTTTCTTTCTGATTTTCTTCGTGGACTTCCACAGTGGCCATGGTCAATGACCAGTCCAACTCGTCTGATGACCGCTTGATAAGCACTTCATCCACATCCACCACGGCATCTTCCAATGCAGACCATAGATCAGGGTGAAGGGTAAAATGCACTGTACCTCCATCTAGCCGAGCCAATTGAGCAAAGAAAGGGCCGCGTCGGATGTACACATCGTGACACAAGTGGATGAGGTCGCCGTCCAGTTCACCAGACAACACCCGTTTGAATTTGGTCCAGCCCTCCCGGGACAGACGAATGTGAGCCGGGCACGGTTGTGTAGGGTCCGTGTCTCCCACCACCTCCTCCATGATATCGACCTTATCCGCATACACGTGCAGGAAAACCTCGGGGGTCAAGCTGAAATACGCCAGTACTATATGCTCCGTCATGGTCAGTACGTGAATGGTACCAGATTTCACTGTCTCTCGTATTTATAGGGAGAACCCCGTGAGATCAAAGGATCAGGTGGTCATGTCATTGGGCTGACTGAGTCTAGCGGGGTAATCAATGGCATCGTCGTCGGGTTCATGTAGTTGTTCATGGGGTTCAGCCATTGGCCCCGCGGCTTCATCACGGATTTTTTCTTCTTCTTCATCGTTCTGGCCCGTCATGTGTGTGTGGGTGGCTTCATCAGGTGACACTGTCATTCCAGCCTCTGCGCATTCTATACATATAGTATTTTCTCCATCCGCTTTTTTTTCATTAGGTTCATCTAGTGCGTGTTCGATAGCACGAGCCCATGCCAATTGGTGGGGTGATCGATCGTCGGGTATAAATAACTGGTCCACCAGAGGGCCTATTTTCTCCAAGGCTGACCACAGAGAGGGAGTTAGGAGGAAACTTCGAGCCGGCTCTTGGTAGCGTCCCACCCGTGGGTAGAGCGCAGTATGGTATACGTAGTTGGCCTTGTCCAGGTGGATCAGGTGTCCGTCTAACTCTCCGCTCAACACCCGTTGAAACTTAGTCCAGCCATCACGCTCTAGTGTCACCCTATCCGATAGAGTCTCAGCGTGCTCAAAGCAAATATTTCCACAATCTTCGACCAGGGTCACTTTAGCATCATACACGTATAACTTCACATTGGGTGTAAGCGTCAGGATGGCTTGGAGTGATGACATGCTTCCTCTAAATGTCGAAGGGAGAATGACACACACTCTGTCTCATCCCTCGTATTTATAGTGTCAATACCACAGCGCCAGGGTGAATAGAGCACAGACTAGTATGAAGCCAACCAGCCGGCGCTGGTTCCGGCGTGAGCGCTCCTGGTCCATAGCGCGAGCATCAAGGATGGCTGTCATAGTCCAGTAGTGGTGAGTGATGGCACGCCTGTCCATCGAGTGCACTCTGTGGAGGACCGCTTCTGTGAACTCGTTCAGGATCTGGCGTCGTCCCTCGTTGTCGTCGCCATCTGCAAACATGGACCGGACCACTGCTCGGTAACCCGTGAATGAATTCACCACGGTGGCATACTGTAAAATGCGAGTCGCATGGGGCTTGATCTCCGCCATGGCTCTGTAGAAATGTAGGTGTGGGATCCAGAGGGACATGTTTTATAGACCAGATGTAGCTCTACGGGTATAGTCCGTGATACGTACTATTCTGATGGGTTAGTCCAAAAAAAGGGAGCAACAACAACAACACAGATTACAGATCAATCCTTTTATTATGCGTGAACAACATAGAAATGCATGTACTGACCTGTCTGTGGGAGGTTTCCCACAATGGCGTTCACCTTCGCGTCTTTTCGTGTACGTCCGTGTCTTTTCGTTAAAGTCCGTGTATCTTCGGTAAAGTCCGTAGGCATTGGGCAAGGAAGCTTTTTCCCGAGACCGAATCACCGCCAGACATGACTGCATCACCGCGGATGAATACATTCTTGCACTCACTCACACCACAGGTCGAGTGAGGTATCAAAGTGAAGCTTAGGTGAAGGAGCATCTAATGGACTGGGTGTGGGGTTGACATATCGATAAAAAATGGATATGACCTTGAACTGATCACGTGACCTCCCCGTGATGACAAATACCCAGAACCAAGTCAGTACATGCATCCCATAGTCCCAGGTCACACCCGATTCACGCAGACCGGAAGTGACGTCATACACCTGCGCACAACCGTGATGGAAAAAACCCAGAACCAAGTCAGTACATGCATTCCATACAGGCAGAATGCAGGCAGGCAAGCAAGGCAGGGATGCAGGCAGGCAGGCAGGCAGGGAGACAGGTCAGGTCAGGTAAGTCAGATTGAATACACCCCTTTCCCTAAAAATGGACTCCTTTTATACGTTTTTCTATCCACCTCTTTCATTTGACCTGGGATGTGAGTGGGTGGGTTTAAAATGGCGGCTTAGGGTGTTGTGTGTGTAAAATAAGGGTCCGCCATTTTGAACCCACCCACTCACCGGGGTCATTGAGTGAGATGTGAGTGGGTGGGTTCAAAATGGCGGCCGCTTATTTTTGATTTGACCTGGGATGTGAGTGGGTGGGTTCAAAATGGCGGACCCTTATTTTACACACACAACACCCTAAGCCGCCATTTTAAACCCACCCACTCACATCCCAGGTCAAATCAAAAATAAGCGGCCGCCATTTTGAACCCACCCACTCACATCTCACTCAATGACCCCGGTGAGTGGGTGGGTTCAAAATGGCGGACCCTTATTTTACACACACAACACCCTAAGCCGCCATTTTAAACCCACCCACTCACATCCCAGGTCAAATCAGTGCACCCGAGTGAGTGGGTGGGTTCAAAATGGCGGACTTTCAACGTCGCAGAGAAAATAAGCGGCCGCCATTTTGAACCCACCCACTCACATCTCAATAAGCCGCCATTTTGAACCCACCCACTCACATCCACACAGGCCACGCCCCCTCAATCTTATCCCAAATACCCATCCACCAATCAGAATCACGCTTACAGTCAAACAATTGTGACGTCAGAGTTACATCCGGGTGAAACCGGCATCCGATAGCGTACTATATACTACTTGCGCGCTTTTATCTCCTAACCCTAAGGGGTATTAAAACTATTTATACGGGTGTGTACGAAGATAACAAGAGAGCTGATACTTTCTGACTTTCCCACGAATCTTATTGTCGTCATTTTGAGACTATTTGCATGATAGTATGTGCAAAGGATCATGGGGAAATGACGGTCACGTAATATCCCCATAAAATTGTGCTTTCGGTCATTTCGTATTTTTCTTGCCTAAAAGTAATTTATTTTGCCAAAACTAATTATTTTCTATCATATGAATTAGTTTTTTATATAAAATATCGAAAAATTTAGAAAATCAGTCCAAAAAAGAAGAAGCGAAAAATGACTTCCGAAAAGATGACGTCACTGTGACGTCATGATGGCGACCATCTTGACTTGTTTAGCATTTCATCATAGAGTTTGACTCAAATATATAGTATGGAAAGTTTCAGTCCTCTACCCAAGATATAACGAAAATAGATGGGGCGTTGAAACTCCCCCACCCTCCATCCTCAGGCAGGGACAACCTCCAAATCACCCAGACCTGGTAGGGTTAAAACAATCCATTTATCGGCTACGCATACTATCATTGCCTTATTGAGCGACTTTACATGCTGAGGCCTCGTACTGGACAACTATTCCCAGGTGACGGACAACCCTTAATACGACTTAGTTATAATCGCGATAAAACCTGGACAACCACTTCTATCGTCGGACAACGTATCCCCGGGTGTAGTTGTCCATGGACAACCTATGATAGTATGAGTTGTCCCGGGACAACTCACAACAGTATATGTTGTCCATGGACAACCTGTCCCAGCAATGGCTGTCCGATGGACAACCACTAACCAGGACAACGTTCACCTTCACACCGGCAATAACTTGAGGACCCCTCTTCAGAGTCTCAAAGTTCATATGCCGATACCATGACATGAGATGTCATTTGGGATTGTGTTTTGCCTGCTTGCACCTACAGGTGGTGACTCCTTGTGGCAAAGTCTAAATTTGGTTTCTGGGCAATAGGTTGAGGATGCCTTCATATTCTTGTCAAATTTAGTTTGCAGATAATATGCCATGAGTTGTCTCTTGGGATTGCATTTCGGTTACATAATTTTCATGCTACATGGTAAAGAAAATATTTTACAGTAGCAATCAACATTCAGTTAGCCATTCGGAGTTGATCTCAAAACCTGGGAAGATGGATAGACCCCTCTGCTTCTTACGCCTGTGAAGTAGCTGTTGCCATCCTCATGAATATCTTCTGAAACCGACAGCGCTTATAAATATTGCTGCCATTTTGGCGGGGGACCTAGCATCCTCTGGCTGCTTGTTGTAGTAGAAAGTGAAACATTTGCTGGGGTACACTGTAAACTGAGGTGATCAATTATTTTAACGCCTAAATTGTAACACTTATTGAACGCGTAATTGTGTTCAGGTTGTTCACTTCCATGTTGAATATTGAACTTTAGCGTTCAGATCTTTAACACAGGTGTGCAGAACGCATAATGAACAAGTCTTCATTATTTTAACACAAGCATACGAGGCTTGAACAGTGACATTAGTAGTATATAAAGCGTATTTAAAGCCCTAATGACCTACTTATTTGTTCCCCGGGTAAAATTTAAGGAGGTACTTGGTCACGGAGAGGTCACAGAGGTCAAGGCCACTATAGTTCCGGCACTTCCGATCTCTATGTGGCATGTATTCCTTCGCGGTGATGCGGTCGGGGGGAAAAAGCCTCCGCGGACAGAAAAAGTAGTCCCGACATGGTATGGACATTTAACATCCGAGTTTCGGGTTTTCCATCCGGGTTTTCCAGTAGGTTACATCACAAATAAGTAAGTCATAGCACCAATGCCAGATTCACACCACAAACCAGTAGGTTAGATCACAAATAAGTAAGTCACACCACAAACCAGTAGGTTAGATCACAAATAAGTAAGTCACACCACAAACCAATAGGTTAGATTAAGTCACACCACAAACCAGTAGGTTAGATCACAAATAAGTAAGTTACAGCGCCAGTGCGCGAGGGTACCCTGGTTTTACATCGGGTACTGTGGTTTACCATCGGGGAAATGTACATATATATTGTCCTGTATCCTACATGTACATATATATTGTCCTGTATCCATAACTACATGAACATAGACACTGTCCTCTATCCATAACTACATGTACATATATACTGTCCTGTATCCTTAACTACATTCGCTACTCAGTCTTCCATCCGGGTACTGTGGTTTTACATCCGGGTACTCATCTTACATCCGGGTTGTTACATCCGGGGTCCGTGGGACATTCTATGTTGTCCTATAAAAGCCAGAATTTTTACTGGCGTCATTCTGCGCATGCGCAGTAGACAAAGGATATGGAAATAGACGTTTTGGGGCCGAGAGGGGCCACTATTGGTCCGATTGGGTCGAGTGAGGTATCAATGTGAAGCATACGTGAGGGAGCATCCGATGTGAAACTGACGTCATTCTGCGCATGCGCAGTAGACAAAGGATATGGAAATAGACGTTTTGGGGTCGAGCTTGGGCACTATTGCTCCGATTGGGCCATGGGAACTATCAATGTGAAGCACTCGTGAGGGAGCATCCGACGGGGTGGCCGGGAGGTGGAACTGACGTTATTCTGCGCATGCGCAGTAGACAAAGCGTATAGAAATAGACGTTTTGGGGTCTAGGTGAGTCAATATTTGTCCGATTGGGCCTAGCGGGGTATCAATGTGAAGCATCCGTGAGGGTCCATCCAACGGGATGGGTGTCTCGTCCATTTTCATCATCCCGTGCATGCGCAGTCAGGCCGTAGTATAGAAAGAAACAATTTTGGGGCCCCGAACTCTGAGCTCCGAGTTCCTGCCTGGCCCACCCCCGAGCTCCAAACACCCAACTGCCCCATCCCCGCGCTCCGAGCTCCCGACTGCCCCATCCCCGTGCTCCAAACACCCAACTGTCCCATCCCCGAGCTCCGAGAGTAGATAATGATTTGACAGTTGACGGCCAGGGAAGCGGGGAAGCCGATGACGTAGGTCCCAAAAAAACAAAAACAAAATTAGAAACAAATTAATTAAAAAATTAAAAACAAATTAAAAATGTTTTTTTAAATAAAAAAGATTTTAAAAAGTAGGTCGAAAAAGGAGGATTGTTCGGAGCCAGGGAAGCGGGGAAGCCGATGACGTAGGTCCCCAAAAAATAAATAAAAACAAATTAATTAAAAAATATAAAAATTTTTTTAAAAAAAATTAAAAAACAATTAAAAAAAGTAGGTCAGTATACGAGGACAGTTCTGGGACAAAAACAAATTAAAAACAATTAAAAACAGGGAAGCGGGGAAGCCGATGGTCGACGTGTTGCAAGGTTGTAGGTCTGTTCAGCGGACCGCGTCGATAGCTCGAGGGGATGCTATTGAAAACAAATTAGAGAGTTTTTACGCGAGGTCGACCGTATACGGAGCAGGATTAGTCCGAGGCGTGGATGGACCAGGTCGGCGGTGCTCGCTGTTGCGTACGGTTAGCTTTAACCTGCCGGGCGTTCCTAAGGGTCGCTATTGTTGTTTCATACTTGCGCAGTTGTCGTCGCATCTGGATCAGCCGGGTCATCGCCTGTGATGGTAGGTGAATTGTTGTTGATGGAGGTGGAGTGGTTGTCGCTGTTAGTTCATTGGTGGTGGTGGGGGTGGTAGCTGCCGGTCTCCGAAAAGTATTTAGCCACCCCACTGCTGGAAGGTCAGGAGATTGCACCACTGAATCTTCAAGGTCGATGTCGTCGTCATCTTCTACTAGTACTTCTTCGTCACTACTCTCAACCACGACCTCTCAGTAGTAGGGTCTACTTAAATTGAGCCCTATTGACCTCAGAAATTTGCATATTGGGGGAGGTCACGGGGAGGTCACAGAGGTCAAATGCACTATAGTTCCGTCAGAATGACCAAAAAGCTACCTCCAACACAGGAGAGTTCCAACTGTTGCAGGGAATGTATTCATCCGCGGTGATACGGTCTGGCGGTGATGCGGTCGCGGGAGAAAGCTTCCGCGGAGAAAAAATAGTCCCTAGACTTAAAATACGCTGCATGGTCCGATGGGGTCGAGTGAGGTATCAAAGTGAAGCATTCGTGAAGGAGCATCTAATGGGCTGGGTGTGGGGTTGAAATATCAGTATTCTGCGCATGCGCGGTGGCCCAAGGGTATGGAAATAGACGTTTTGGAGCTAGGGGAGCCCCTAATGGTCCAATGGGGTCATATGAGGTATCAATGTGAAGCATTCGTGAAGGGGCATCTGATGGGCTGGGTGTGGGGTTGAAATATCGGCATTCTGCGCATGCGCGGTGGCCCAAGGGTATGAAAATAGACGTTTTGGAGCTAGAGGAGCCCCTAATGGGCCGATGGAGTCGTATGAGGCATCAATGTGAAGCATTCATGAAGGGGCATCTGACGGGCTGGGTGTGGGGTTGAAATATCGGCATTCTGCGCATGCGCGGTGGCCCAAGGGTATGAAAATAGACGTTTTGGAGCTAGAGGAGCCCCTAATGGGCTGATGGAGTCGTATGAGGTATCAATGTGAAGCATTCATGAAAGGGCATCCAGTCATTGTTGGGTGCATGTAAAAATTTTCCTGAAAAAAAAAACGGAACACGGACTTTATCGAAAAATCCTGGGAAATGCCTATATGGGGTATGGGGGGTATATAGGTCGCCGGGCTTAACGGGGCTTGCCTATCAATAGAGTTATCTCCCCCTAGTTCCAGGGTGGGTGTATGTCAAATTTTTCCTGAAAAAATACGGAACACGGACTTTATCCTAAATTACGGGAAAATGCCTATATGGGCTATGGGGGGTATAGGACCATCCTGGGAAACCTACGTCTCGACATTTGCGGTATAGGTTGTGGGGTCTCGTTTTCTTAGTCTCGTCAAGACCAACATGATAGGAAGTGTCCCGGAGCGAAACGGTGACATTTTTGAAAAAAGTTCAGGGAGACCCATATAGTCCCATACTGGGGGTATAGGACCAATGTTTGTCCCACTGGGAAACCTACTTCTAGACATTTGCGGTATAGGTTGTGGGGGTCTCGTTTTCTTAGTCTCGTCAAGACAAACATGATAGGAAGTGTCGCGGAGCGAAACGGTGAAATTTTTGGAAAAAGTTCAGGGAGTCCCATATAGTCCCATACTGGGGATATAGGACCAATGTTTGTCCCACTGGGAAACCTACTTCTATACATTTGCGGTATGGTTGTTTGGATTTGTTTTCTTAGTCTCGTCAAGACAAACATGAAGCAGTGAAGGATATATATCCACCTTCACTGGATTTGAAGGAAACTACAGATAGCCCTACAGGCACATCTTATTTAGATCTCTTATCTCTACAAAAATGAAGCGGGCATTCTCTCTCGTCGACTTTATGACAAAAGAGATGATTACAATTTCGACATCGTAAACTATCCCTATCTGGATAGTAATATTCCAGTGGGACCTGCATATGGCGTATACATATCTCGCTTAGTAGCATTTGCTAGATGCTGTGATAAATGTGATGATTTTAATCAACGTCACAAAATATTGTTGCAGAAACTTATAAAACAGGGCTATTCCACCAAGCGCCTCCACTCAAAGTTTCTCAAATTTGGCAATACATATCGCATGCTGATAACAAAGTACGAACGTAGCGTGCAAGATCTATGGCGCTACGTTTCGTAACTTGTGTCTAATTCCGTTTAACGCGGGGCTAGGGGCCGTATGAACACATGTACTTCAATATCCTCATGGTGCTCATATGAACAGTCACAATCAAAGCGTGACTGAGATACATCTTTTTTGGATAACGACTCTAAAACGAAATTTATGGATTAAGAATACTGATCAGCGATACGGATTTGATATTTTTGAAACATCATGATGTCTTGCCGGCATCATTGAAAACTGTTGACCGCTTCTCTCTTGCAGGAAACATGCCTATGTTTATGTATACTATGATTGTCTTTTTGAATTTGGTGCTAATACTGTTATATGGAAAATGGAATAGGTCTTCGGATTATGGACGCGGATATTCTTTAATGGACGACGGCTGGATTATGAATGACGGACTAGACGCTTGTAATTTCTCACTGTCGCGTAACACCGGTCTCTGTAAGATCTGTTGCATCTCTCCATCGAGGGTGTTTATGGTCTTCACCGTAGGTGGGACAGGGTAGGGCGATTGGAGGTTTTGAAGGAATCGTGGTTCGACGAGCACCATTTTTTTCGTGTGGTTCATTGTCGGCCGAAAAGTCCACCCAATACTGGACCCAACACGGAAGCGGCCAACGGTGCTAAGATGGTCCCGAGAAAGCCGCCTTTCTGTAACACCTTTTTCTTTTGTGTTTGAGGGGCCCGCTTCTGGACTAAGGTTCGGAGGCCTGTCTTATGCTTGGCCAACTTGGTCTTCTGAGCCGGAGTCAGTGGTACGTTGCCTTTTAACAGGTTGTACCCGATCTCGCACAGACAGCGTACAAGGTCAGCGTCCGCACCGCGTACAATGGTTCGGACCAACTCGGGTGGGGCCGTCTTCAATACACGGAGCGTGGGAGCGTGCTTCCGTACTCGCGCAGACATCATGTACAACTAATGCTAGAACCCACATCTCTGCTCTTTTTATCTACTTCAGAGAACAGGGACAAAGTCAACCATGCTGTGGTATTCATTCTTTTCATTATCCCCATCATCAAACACACAGAACCAAGCTGGGGGAGCCACTGTGGGTGTGTTTACATTATTTTTGCATGTACACGTGGTGGGCCTCTCCGGGAAAGATGCCGGTCCGTAGTCGAAGATGTTCGGGGGTGGCTTGCTTGAGGTCGAAGAGCATATACCCGTGCTGAGGGGTTGTGGCATCTTTAAAGGCTTCCAACGCAAACGGTGTGCGGCCGGGATACATCTGTCTCGCCAGGTGCAGCAGTTGAGTGGTATCTCTCGGGTTTTTGAAGACCACCAGGTAGTGGGCATTTAAGCTGATGTTCCGATGTTCTTTGTTTTTACTGAACAGATTCTGCACAATGTAGATGATGCTGAGCCGTCGATGATGGCTACCTTTGGTAAAGAGTTGGGTGACCCGCGCATCCGTCTCCGCCATGAGATCATCCAGAACCACCAAGGTGTCAGGTTCCAAATCGGCCAGGTTGGGTAGGCCTTCCACGAACGTGATGTGGGGCATTGCTGCAAACGCTGCCTGCCATTCTCCGTAACACCACACGACTCGGGCAATGGGTGGGGTGATCATGCTGTCGGCGTGTTCGAGGAGCTTCCTGACGAAGTGCGTTTTGCCGGAGCCCGTCGGTCCTGCGATGACGCAAGTGAAGGGATGCTGCCAACGGGGGTCCATGGATGCTGCCAACGTAGTAGGTGTACTTGGTGTAGGTGTTGACTCTATACTTGGTGTGGAGCTCGACGTGGCTTGTACACGGGGTGTGGTGATGACTGGGTTCGATATGGGGTTGATTGGTGCTCTCTGTAGACTGGTTTCACTGATGGCTGGTGTTCTCAATTGGCTAAGTAACGTGCTGACATAGGCTACGTCGTAAAACACACCTACGTACAACACACTCAGCAGGGTTAGCACTATCACCACAAAGCCTACTTGCGCTTTGCGCGTTTTGGGAGACGCTGTGTTCAGAGGCAGCTGCTGTTTGTCCATAGCACTGTGGTCGGACGTGGAATGAAGGATGACGGCAGTGGTGTCTGGCTTTATAGTCGTTTCACCTGGTTGGCAGCGACCCAGGAATCTACCGCGGCATCTTCCAATGCAGACCATAGATCAGGATGAAGGGTAAAATGCACTGTGCCTCCATCTAGCCGAGCCAATTGAGTAAAGAAAGGGCCGCGTCGGATGTACACATCGTGAGACAAGTGGATGAGGTCGTCGTCCAGTTCACCAGACAACACGCGTTTGAATTTGATCCAGCCCTCTCGGGACAGACGAATGTGAGCCGGGCACGGTTGTGTAGGGTCCGCATCACAGATGTCTCCCACCTCCTCCATGATATCGACCTTATCCGCATACACGTGCAGGAAGACCTCGGGGGTCAAGCTGAGATGCGCCAGTATTATATGCTCCGTCATGGTCAGTACGTGAATGGTACCAGATTTGACTGTCTCTCGTATTTATAGGGAGAACCCCGTGAGATCAAAGGATCGGGTGGTCATGTCTAGCCGGGTAATCAATGGCATCGTCGTCGGGTTCATGGCTAGACATTTGTTCATTGGGTTCTGCCGCTGCTTCTCTCAGGGCACGAGCCCACTCCAACTCGTCTGATGACCGCTCGTCCGGTGTAAACAGCTGGTCCGCGATAGGCACCACTTTCTCGAAGGCTGTCCACAGATCGGGGTCTAGGGTGAAGCTTCGCGTAGGGTCTTGGTAGCGGCCCAGGCGTGGGAAGAAGGGTCCACGGTATACGTAGATGGCATTGTCTATGTGGATGACGTGTCCATCGAGCTCGCTGCTCAACACCCATTTAAATTTGGTCCAGCCGTCACGGTGTAGCGTCACCGTATTCGATACGGTCTCCGCGGGCGACCAGCAAACATCTCCACGGTCTTCCACCAGGGTGACTTTATCTTCATAGACGTGTAACCCCACCAGGGGTGTAAGGGGCAGGATGGCTCGTAGGACGGGTGACATGCTTGCTCTAATGTCGAACGGTGAATGATGCACACTCTGTCTCACCCTCGTATTTATAGTCCCACTGTCAATACCACAGCGCCAGGGTCAATAGGGCACAGACTATTGTGAGGTCAACCAGCCGTCGCTGGTTCCGGCGTGAGCGCTCGTGGTCCATTGCCCGAGCATCAAGGATGGCTGTCATAGTCCAGTAGTGGTGAGTGATGGCACGCCTCTCCATCGAGTGCACCCTGTGGAGGACCGCTTCTGTGAACTCTTTGAGGATCTGGCGTCGTCCCTCGTTGTCGTCGCCATCTGCAAACATGGACCGGACCACTGCTCGGTAACCCGTGAATGAATTCACCACGGTGGCATGCTGTAAAATGCGAGTCGCATAGGGCTGGATCTCCGCCATGGCTCTGCAACCGTAGAAATGAAGGTGTGGGATGCAGAGAGACGTGTTTTATAGACCAGGTCACACATGCGCGCCTAGATGTAGCTCTACGGGTGTAGTCCGTGATACGTACTATTCTGATGGGTTATGTGGTTCCTATAGAGATAGTACCTTATCGACAATGGGGACTACTTGTTCCAAAGCCGTCCATAGATCGGGGTCCAGGGTAAAACCAACTCGCTTCAGACAGAGGAGTCGAGCAAAATAGGGACCGCAGAAAATGTAGACGTCGTCACACAGGTGAATGCTATCACCGTGCAGGTCACCCAACAACACCCGTTTCAAGGTAGTCCATCCTTCCGGTGACAAAGAGACGTGCGCTTTGGGTTCAGACGTACACCAACACGTAAGTCCGCTATCGATGAGGTCCACTCGTTTGGGGTACAACAATAGGGTGCAGCCAGGTGTAAGCCTACGGGTAGCCACAGTCCCTTCTTTCACCTCGAGGTGTAGTAAGTCATCCACCGCGGGGAGTACATCTTTCAGTGCCATCCATAAGGGTGGACAGAGTGTGATATAGGGACCTCCACTCTGTTCCAACCGGGGAAAAAGGGAATCCTCTCCAGCAGTGCGTATGTGCACGCCGTCTTCCACGTGCATGAAATCCTTTTCGGGCTCTTTTCCCTGTAACAATCGTGTCAATAGAGTCCAGCCTGATAGCGATAACAAAATCTTCACCTTCTGCGGTGCGTCTTGGACCAGCTCCAGGTGATCGTCATTGACGATGAGGTAGACGTCGGACGTCAGTTGGAATAACGCAAGCTCTGTTCCGCTCGCTGCCATGGTAGGGAATGAAAAACGAACGGTGAGAGAGGTGGCTTTATAGTGTACCTGTTGGGTAGGGTTTTATACACCGTGCGTGGCACTTGTTATACTCGCTTGCGCCATAAGGTTAGAAATGCGCTTTTTTCTACTACGCCCTGTGACGGCCCTTCGTGAATGGGCGTAACCTGTGAACATCATAGGAATGCATGTACTAACCTGTCTGTGGGGACTCAATGTCGTTCACCTTCGTGTCTATTCGGGTACGTCCATACAGGGTACAGTTTTCGACACTAGGCGACCACATCCCGACGAAATGGCCAGTTTTCGACACAGGATGTGCCGCCATCTTGAACATACGTGCCGCCATCTTGGATATGTCCCATAATGCACCGGGTCAAAATACTCGCTTCTGATTGGACGAGAGCTCTGTGACGGATTTGAAATACTCGCTTCTGATTGGACGAGAGCTCCGCATTGCGTCTGCGCATGCGCAGAATGATATTCCTACCGCACACCCAACCCATAAGATGCCCCTTCACGAATGCTTCACATGGATACCTCACTCGACCCCATTGGACCATTAGGGACTTCCCTACATCCCAAAACGTCTATTTTCATACCCTTGGGCCACCGCGCATGCGCAGAATGCCGATAGTTCAACCCCACACCCAGCCCATCAGATGCCCCTTCACGAATGCTTCACATGGATACCTCATATGCCCCCATTGGACCATTAGGGACTCCCCTACATCCCAACACGTCTATTTCCATACCCTTAGGCCACCGCGCATGCGCAGAATGCCGCTATTTCAACCCCACACCCAGCCCATCAGATGCCCCCTCACATAGGCTTCACTTTGATACCTCACTCGACCCCATTGGACCATTTTATCTAGGGACTACTTTTTCTTTAGGCAGGCAAACAGGCAGGAAGGCAGGCAGGCAGGATTTTTAGACGGCCATTTTCCAACAGCACCCACTCAATACATTGTGGGGAAATGTACAACAGCTAGAGTTGTCTCCCCTTGCGTACAAAGTGTACAGATGGCGCCACCATCGGATGTTGTGACGTCATAGTTACATCCGGGTGAAATGAGGTCGAATAGGACCTTTATATACTACTGCCATGGAATGCTACTTACAAGGTTCTGTTGCAAATGAAGCTGGTTATTGAAATTTTTTACCAGAAGCATTGCTTCTAATCACTTCAGATATATTGTGTTAACATCCCTTGCCGTAAATACACGATCCAACGCCCCCAGCAAGTGTTCCATGAACTTGAAATTTAAAGAGATTGGGTGACGGGCTATGGCGTTTATAGAATGGGATAAAGAAGATTCCTGAACATGCAACTTATATATTGAATACCAGTCATCAAACGCTGCCCTAGCGCAAAAATGGTGTTCGTCTCGTATGCAATCCTGAGACGCGCTCTTGTGGCATTTCGTTGAGAGATAACTGTTTTGCGATCGGTACTTTGAATC
>JAVTVY010007616.1:0-20936 GCA_036873755.1 Hanleya hanleyi | reverse complement strand
CCTCCACGTGTATAAGAACATCGAGATCATCATGCTCATTGGGGACGTGTGCGATAGTGAACCTTAACAACCCCATTCGGCTGTTTCGTAGTGGTCGGAGAAAAGTCAAATGGGTGTTGATTGGCGATCTGAACGGCAACCTCATCCATCTGTATCTCGATGTCTACGTCCGCTGCGGCCCCTTCTTTGCCCAACTGACTCGGTTGGATGGATCGACGATACATTGCACCCTGAATCCCGGTCCGCCTTGGAACAGACCGTGCCGGCCGGAGTCTAGTGTTGGCAGTCTAAGCGACCTTGTAAGACGCACAGGCATTGCCTAATGAACTTAAACTAAAGGTGTGTTAAGACGCTATACATAAAGGCTTGACCCAGGGGCCCGGATCAGTCGTCAATATCATCCTAGGTGATGGATGCATTGTATTACAATTCTAGGATCCCTGAAGCGTAAAGTGGAGTAAAATTCCTCTACCATGGTATATTAAAAGGAAGATCTCCAAATCCCTTTGAACTTAGGGAACCTATGGAAAACACGGTTTAAGATGTGGAGTTCCAGCCCTTGGAGATATTCCAAGCAGATTATTACCGAGTGGAACGGATCCTGAAGACCGAACGATGCCGAGGCAAGACGTATCACGTTGTGAAATGGCAAGGCTGGTCGAGTTCGTTTAATTCGTGGGTCCGCTCCAGACAGATGAACAGATACAAAGACTATCCAAGATAGTCCGTGGTAAGGCTATGCTTAGACACGGACAGAAGGCGACTGTCACTCCAAACCCATCATAGAGGACGTCACAGGTAACTTCTACCTTCCAAGTGATCCCTGTTTATGGTACAGGGTCAAAAGTCACACCATTTCCACCCAAGTTACGGCTCCTCATGCCTCCTCTCCAAATGAGCAGAAATTTACTCTTTTATTGCAACTGTACTTGCTGCTGTGTGATTCATCTTGTTTCTTATATGAAATCCGCAATAGCGTTCCGGTTGATATGAATTCCCATCTCGGTTGCGAGGGAAGGAATCGTAAGGAATAACTGTGAAAGCCAAAATCCAGATGGCAATCCCAGACAACTTTTGTAACAAGTATTGCTGCATGAAGCCATGAAAAAGTGTTGCAAATTGCTTAAGTTTGATTGGCCGATGGCGGCCATGTTGCTTTCTGAGGCGAATTTCCATGGATGATGTCCGTAGTCGTCAAACCTAATCTATCATATTTGTAACTTTTCACGTCGATCGGTTGACCAATCAGAAAACGGAACATAGTTTTCATGCCTGCACACCATCCTAGTCATACCTACAAATTTGAAGACGATGGATGTTGCTCTAAAAGCGCCGTCTATCGGCATCCAGTATGGTCAGATGGCGAACATACTTTTCTACGGGGTAATTTTTTTACGAACAGAGCGACCCGACCATAAAAGTCATGCATATTAAATTCCGTGTTCATTATTTAGTCGGTTCCGAGCAAAGAGATACTTGAGTGTCTCGCATGAATTGAATTATCTGGGCGTTTGACCAATCGAATTCCCTTGGGTGTGGCAGGTTGATCCCACCGGTCTCTGCCACCATACGAAGTTTCGAATTAAATCAATCATCGAGCAATGGGGGGGGGGCGGGTTTCACAATACCCATTATCCAGTCAGATTCTGTAATTACCACTTCCGGTTTGTCGATTTTGGCCCAGTTAACCTATTTCGGTCCTATTGCGCAGGTTTCCCATTAGAATGGTATTCCACTCATGCTGGCTGTGGAACCTAATGATGGTGCGAATCCAATATGATCTATACACGCAGTGCCCAAGAAGGTTCCAAAGGAGATCATTCTCCTGTTGAAATATATTATGAAAACTTCTGCAATAAAGAAACAATAAGTTTAATTCTGTCATCTATTTTACAGGCTCAAATCCGCGCAAAGGTTCAACCAGCAGTGACCAAGCAGAACTCGGGTTCAATCCGTATCGAAGAGACCGAAATCATCAAAAGCACAAGTGATGAAAAAGCTGGTAATTTATTACTTAAATGTGGGAAACACGCGAAAGAAAACTTTTGAAATACCCATATTATCCAATATGATGTATTATCATTAATCATTGAGATACACGGGTTGCAATATAATGAAACCTAGTTCCCATTTTTTTTGAAGGCCAGGATAGAAACAGGATACCATCTTTAAATTCAGCAGCAAAGCACTGTTACAATGATATCGTCATACAGACCAAATAGTTTACGATATAGATCGGTACAGATGTGGCTGACCATACTTCATATGACCATATTTTATTTGGTCAAATATTCTACCTGATCAACTTTTTCGTGGTCGCTCCGACAAAAATCAGGCCGGAAAAAGAACCATCCAAACTCTGGTCAATCAATTCTGTACCACGAAGTTTGGTCGGAGAGACCATATTCTTCTAAAGGTGTATGTCCTCATTAATCTAGTATGCCTGGCGCCATTGGCGGGAGACGTGAACCTCTCTAGATTGTTTTCCAATTGGAATGTTTGGTCTTTCACGAAGGCTGTTCTCTATTTCAGATTGTACCTATAATCTATTCTTTTATGTGTACTTGTAGTATTACTTGCGAACCACGTGACCGAAACGATAATCGACGAGACACTGAGATGTGAGCAACTCATTAGATACGGAGCGATCGATGAAATAAAACCGACCAAAATAGTGAAGGAATATGGCGGCACGGAGTCATTAGTTGGCCTTGGTGAAAATGAACATTTCAGCGAGCATTATTGGATGAAGATGTACATTAAGAGATCTCTTATCGTGTTAATATGCTTATCGCTGTTCGCATTTGGCATAATATGTAGATTGATGATATTCCTACCGCCGCCTCTTCCAGATTTTGATCTTCCCAACAATGTTACCGCTCAAATGGCGCCAACAAACAACACGAATTGTAACAATGTATCTTGATTGGAGGACAACCTGAAACTGAAATATGATTTACAGTGGAGTATCTGAAGCCTCGAACTAAAGGAAACGTTTTAGTTTCATGAAAGAATTTCTGAAATCGATTATTTTTACATCGGTTCAAACAAATTACATTTTCAGAGTTTCAGTCGTAGGTTTCAAAGCGATTGATTCTGGAGTTCAGATCGATTTAGGTCATTTAAATGGTAACTAAATGTTGTGGACTGGATTCATCAATTCTATTTGAATCTATATATAAATGTCGATATATGTCCAGTGCTACATATGTGGGAAACCTAGTCGGTATAGAAGTTACTGGTGTTTATACATGTATGCTACCCGTATATAATTTCCAGAGACAAGTGGTAGACGTGCATATATGTAAAAATATAAATTTCAGCAATTATTGAGTACCGACAATTGATTGGTTAACTTGGATAAAATCGACGAACAGGAACTGGCAATCACAGAATCTGCCACGATAGTTGGGATTGTTCAAGTCTCCCATTAATCTGTCCAAGACAAGTTACCATTATGCCTTACCGTGCAGACAATGGATGACCTGGCAGTCAAAAGAGACTTGCTGATACATCTGACATACTGGAAGATAACATTAGTCATAGGTTTTGGTAGTGCATGCGTATACCACTCGTACTATTTCGAAAGAGATCGCGCATCGAAGAGTTGTGTGAGGAATGAACACACGCGTTGAATCCGGCTAAATTCTACGCTCACGGGAGATGTTGTTTGAAGGATAGACAGCAGGACGGCGGCCATGACAGGCGCAACCAGCTGAGGATGTTCAATAACTCTCTGTCCAATCAACTAGCCCTGAAAATAAATGGCATTTGTCACTGCATCATATTTACCATGGTTTTCATTAAGAGACACCTGAAGGTAGGGAAACAGGTGATCCTGGCAAGTGTAGTCAGATTCGACCCCCTCCCCTCTCCTCCATCGCTCAGTGAGGTTATAGTTGCTAGAAGCCCTTGTGGGTAGAGAGGGAGATGGATATTGTGAGCCTGAAGCTTTTGCCTTAGTGGAGCGGTCACCGAACATGGGGCAGATGAACATGGGACTGAGAAAAAGAAAGTCACAAGGAATCACGTCTAACTGTGCACGTCTTTTATCGAAAGATAATTGTGTAGAATTGCCGAATTTGAACACAGACACACGCATGCTATCGGAAACAAAATTGCAGACATCTGCGGAAGTCACGGGAAGAGTTCCCATTTCTTCTTAGTAAGGTACCGGCACTCCTTAGCTGGAATTGGTTTGCTCGGATACAGGGGCGTCGTTCCCGTACCGCACAAACCGGTATCTAAGCATATGGTTTCCGGTAGAATTATGTGCGTGAAAGTATTATCTGGACAACATTTCAAACATGGGCTTAAACATTACCTATCTCCTCGTTTAGAATGTTTGTTATGTTTTACGAAGGCATGAAATAATTCAATGGGTAGAGGACATTATTTTTAAACTGGAAGCCAAGGTATGACCACTGAACAGTTAACATTAAGCATATGCTCATATCAGTGTATCACGAACAGTAACATGGACCAGATACAGATCTGAATCTATCAGTGACGTTTGATAACGAGATGCCAGATATATTTATCTCATCAGGGGGCAGAACATGTTTAAATGTTGTATAGAACAGCTATAGAGAAATCCGAAATCCGTTACTCAATTCATCAAATGAATCTTGAACGTTCATACATGATCTTAAAATTTGATAATTTCCATGCATTCAATTCAAGTTTCTACAGTATTTGATTTTATATCCGAGGACAATTCAAGTGTATGTCCATGATACTGATACTGAAACTCTAAATTGAGTTATTTGACGCTAACACAGCACTTGTCAGACCTTCATCAATCTCGGAATAAAGAGTATCAATAAATATTTACATGCGATCACCTGCCAGTTGTTTACTTGTTCTGGTCTGTCGAAAAGTTGCCCTCTTTCAGTGTCAACAAAGGATCTCGATAAAGCGGAGATCTCGTCATGCTCCCCAATGGTAGAAACATCCTCCTACGCTGACTGGGTGTTTCGATCGTCAAGTCTGCGATGCATCTGTTGCCACATTCGCAGACAACTGTGATTGGTGTCGAGTCCGAAGTACTAGCCAGTTTTACTCCCCTCCGTGATGGAAGTGTGCAGCATGCGCAGGTTGTGCATAATATTTCACCATTACGTCATGGCGGAAGCTAACGGAGTTGGACGACTGGGCTTGATGGAGTTCTTTTTCCTGGATAATTATCTACTTGATAATTGCTTCGAGAATAGATGACGGGTTTACCATATTCTGGCACTATCGTGCTGTGAAAAGGTGAGCTATTAGACAAGTGTAAACTTCGATTCCCAGCGTTGCTGGAGGGAGGAGTCACGCCATCTTTGAGTTTTCGATTCACACGACGCGGGTGATAACATTGGGATGGTGGTCGGAGTAAATTCCTCTCCTGGTGTTGAGAATCAGTGTAAGTGTAAGGCACTTGATCTCTAATGAGCCTGGTGTACCAATTCCAAAAGGCTTGGTGGGAATTTGATGTCACGGGATAAGCAATTACTTGGGAAGCCTGAGTTGCCGAACCCGAGTTTTCGTCCCTGTGTTGTCGTTACCGGTGCTTCAGATAGGGAGGTTCTGTTTGTCTTGTACAGATTTCTTCAATGATTGTGTAAGCTGTGGTATTTTCTTCACATGACCTGATGAATAAACATTTCAATTGCACTGTACCGTTTGGATTGTGTGGTTGATATTCGTCCGTCACCTTTGGCGCTGCGAGCAGGATACAGCCTGGTTTGATTATCCAACCCCTTACTGAGAGGACAGATTGACAAGCCTCCACTGACGGTGTAAGCAAAAGTCCCGTAACCTGGTACATCAATAGTGTTGGTGTCATCATTTTGTGAGGGTAGCTATTCGCTATTTGTCGTTAATAGTAACTATTGGCTTCTACCGTTCGCCGACTCGCATTATTGATAACTGTCGAATTTCATTATTGGATATAGCTATTGTCGTTGATAATCACTATTTTCACTATTCATTTTTGTCACTGTTTACTGTCATCGATTTTCATCCATTATTGCGTTGTTGATAATAGATATTGATATCGTCGCTTGGTATCGTCTGTTGATTTTCACCATTCAGTATTGTCATAGATTTATTCATTCATGATTGTCTATGAATATTTTCGTCAATTGTCACCACGCATTATTTTCATTATTGATAATAATAGTTATAATTATAATAATATTATTAGCACCATATCTTGGTGCCGTCTGTCATCGGTCCTTGGTAATAGCTATTGATTGTCGTTATTGATGATAGCTAATTAATTCCTGACCAGTGATTTATTTCTACTGCCATTATTGCTATTGAATCTAATTTCTTTTTCTTCATTGCGTGTTACTTATACCTAACTCCGATCACAGGTATTATCAGTCATTATTGTGCCAGTGAGTCTTATTCTACCGTATAGTGCATATGCATTTTCAATATTGACTGATGGTTCCCATTAGACCTATTAAGGGGTATCAGTGACATTCACTGGTTATATTACAAGCGTCTGGTCCGTCATTCATAATTCAGCTGTCGTCCATTAAAGAATATCCGCGTCCATTTTCCATGGACCTATTCCATATTCCATCTAACAGTTTTAGTACAAAATTCAAAAAGACAATCATAGTATACATAAACATAGGCTAGTTTCCTGCCAGAGAGAAGCGGTCAAGTTTTCAATGATGCCTGCATGACATCATGATGTTCGAAAAATATCAAATCCGTATCGCTGATCAGTATTCTTAATCCAAAATTTTCTTTGTAAAGTAATCCAGAGAATGATGTATCTCAGTCACGCATTGATTGCGTTTGTTCATATGAGCACCATGAAGATCTTGAAGTACATGGGTTCATACGGCCCCGAGCTCCGGGTTAAGCAGAATTAGACACAAGTTACGAAACGTAACGCCATAGATCTTGCACGCTACGTTCGTATTTTGCTATCAGCATGCGATATGTATCGCCAAATTTGAGAAACTTTGAGTGGAGGCGCTTGGTGGTATAGCCCTGTTTTATAAGTTTCTGCAACAATGTTTTGTGACGTTGATTAAAATCATCACATTTAACACAGGATCTAGCAAATGCTATTAGGCGAGATATGTATACGTCATATGCAGGTCCCACTGGAATATTACTGTCCAGAAAGCTTCGGTGGCGGTGACACGTTGGCCTTTGTGCAATTTGATTGCCCAGTGCTTACCTATCTTGAGCTTAGGGACAGAGCTATACGCTTGCTAGGGCCCACATCGGGCAAGGAACGTTCTCGTGGAATCTGCCGACGTAACATCTGTCGATACGATGAAGGAAAAGATAAAGTAAGAGTTGTAAGAACAGTTGCAAAAACAGATCACTTCTGCGGTGCTGGAGGCCATGAGGAAGGACGATGCTTCAAAATCCCAGCGTGGCAACTCTTCGAAGAGACGAACCCAGTCCAGCCCCGTGGACAAATTGATGCTGGGCCCGGACGCTATTGGGAATGTGGAAGTGAAGATCAATTTCGGAGGGCATGTCAAAAACTGCAGACGCCGGATGCGAAGTGCCTTTAAACGAGAGGCGCCCACTGGTGTGAGCCAGGCAGTGGGCGTGAAGAGCAAAAGTATGGAAAATATGGGCTCAAATCTGGATAATGCCATTGCAGATTGTTCAGAGGCGGTGATAAATATGGGTCACGTGGAAATGCGGGTTTTACTTAATAGTGGGTCGGAAATTTCCACCATCACGGGGACATTTTGGCGAGAGAACCTCACTAATGGAGAGGAGCTGCTTGATGTTTCACCATTCATCCGGATAACAGCAGCGAATGGGCGTGCTATACCCCTTCTTTGGTATCTTGAACGGGATATTATTATGTTTAGTCAGACGTTTCCAAGGCTTGGGTTCTTAGTGGCCAAAGACTTCGATTGTACACCAATGGCTCCCAGAAAGAAACTCGTCCCAGATGGTAGCAACATCATGCGGTCTATCAGGGGAGAACTTGAAGACAAATGGACAACTGAATTCCTCTCAGAGTTGAAGAAACGACCGACTGGGAAGGAATTGGTCAGCATTACTGGCTATGTATGGAGAGCAACAGGGATCCTTGTGATCAACCACAAGTTGGGTACGGAATGGATGAAAGCCCGTGCGAATACCGGCTCGATCTATAAAGCTCAATTTATGAATTGAGGAGGATGCCATTTGGCCTCTGTATTGGCCTTGCAACGTTTATCTAGATGACATCCCCATTCCCGCTGGTTCGTTCGAACAGATGAGGACCTGATAGCATTCGTTCCCTCTAACCCCCTGCCCCGATGCCGGTATCTCTCACCCGCAGGGCACCGGGTGTCGTCCGTGGATGGCACGTTGGTAACGCTGCACCTGGCGCAAGCGTTCCAAGCGGTATCCACATCCCTCGCATTCCCCCTTTGCCGCTGGCCCATAATGTGACCGTTGATGGTGCCGTAATACATCCATGCGCTGGAATGACTGTGTTCATACAGTACAGGTATACCCGGTAATGGACTTCGAGCAGATCGTAAAGTGAACATCGTGTGGTTAATAGAGTGTCTAGTGGAATGAGTCAGCACGCTCGATTTATAGTGCTAGCTGGTGTGGTTTCTTACAAACCGTTAAAACCCATTTGTAAACCATGACCATATTTGGTGGGCGTGGATAGAAGAAGAAGAAATCCTCACCGCTGGGCTCAATCTCAACTCGTGGCATTGGATAAATCTCCATGGACTTCATGGCTCGGTGCGGCGGATCGAACTCCACATGTGAAAATATAGAGTTCAGCTATTATTGAGTACCGACAATGTATTCCTGCCTTGTGTCAACCTCCAAACAGGATTGTCTCCCTTTATGTCAGATGAGCATCTGAGCATCTTGGAGGCTTACACAGAAGGAACAGAAGATAAACCGCAAGTGCTAGTTATGTCAGTTGATTGGTTAACTTGGATAAAATCGACGAACAGAATCTGCCATGATAGTTGGGATTGTACAAGTCTCCCATTAATCTGTCCAAGACAAGTTACAATTATGCCTTACCGTGCAGGCAGTGGATACCATGGCAATCAAAAGAGACTTGCTGATACATCTGACATAATGGAAGTTAACACTAGTCAGAGGTTTTGATAATGCGTGCGAATACCACTCGTACTATTTCGAAAAGAGATCGCCCATCGAAGGCTTGTGTGATAAATGAACACACGCGTTAAACCCACCTAAATCCAAACGCTCACGGGAGATGTTGTTTGAAGAACAGACAGCAGGACGGCGGCCATGACAGGCACAACCAGCTGAGGATGTTCAATAACTCCCTGTCCAATCAACTAGCCCCGAAAATAAATGACATTTGTCAATGCATCATACTTACCATGGTTTTCGTTAAGAGACAACTGGAGGTGGGAGAACGGGTGATCCTGACAAGTGTAGTCAGATTCGACCCCCTCCCCTCTCCTCCACCGCTCAGTGAGCATATAGTTGCTAGAAGCCCTTGTGGGTTGACAGGGGGATGGACATGGTGAGCCTGAAGCTTTTGCCTTAGTGAAGCGGTCACCGAACATGGGGCAGATGAACATGAGACAAAGAAAAAGGAAGTCACAGGGAATCACGTCTAACTGTGCACGTCTTTTATCGAAAGATAATTGTGTAGAATTCGCGAATTGGAACACAGACACACGCGTGCTATCGTAAACAAAATTGCAGACATCTGCGGAAGTCCGGGGAAGAGTTCCCGTTTCTTCTTAAGTAAGATACCGGCACTCTTTAACTGGAATTGGTTTGCTCGGATACAGGGGCGTCGTTCCCGTACAGCCCAAACCGGTATCCATGCATATGGTTTCCAGTACAATTATGTGTGTGAAATTATTATCTGGACAACATTTCAAACATGGACTAAAAGATTACCTATCTCCTCGTTTGGAATGTTTATGTTTTACCCAGGCATGGGATAACTCAATGAGTAGAGGACATTATTTTCAAACTGGAAGCCAACGTATGACCACTGAACACACGCTGATATCAGTGTATCACGAACAGTAACATGGACCAGATACTGATCTCAATCTATCGGGATGGCGGATATATTTATCTCATCAGGGGACAGAGCATGTTTAAATGTAGTATAGAACGGTTATAGAGAAATCAGCGATCCGTTACTCGATTCATCAAATGAATCTTGAACGTTCATACATGATCTTAAAATTCGATAAATGTCCATGCATTCAATTAAAGTTTCTGCATTGTTTGTTGATTTTACATCCGAGGTCTATTCAAGTGTATGTTCATGATACTGAAACTCTAAATTGTGTTATTTCACGCTTACACAGCACTTATCAGACCGTCATCAATCCCGGAATAAACAGTCTATCAATAAATGTTTACATGCGATCACCTGTCAGTTGTTTACTTGCTCTGGTCTGTCGAAAAGTGTCAATAAAGCGGGTTTAATATCTCGTCATGCTCTCCAATGGTGGAAACATCCTCCTACGCTGACTGGGTGTTTCGATCGTCAAGTCTGCGATGCATCTGTTACCCCGTTTTCAGATAACTGTTTTTTTGTCGAGTCCGAAGTACTAGCAATATTCCAGTGGGACCTGCATATGGCGTATACATATCACGCCTAGTAGCATTTGCTAGATCCTGTGTTAAATGTGACGATTTTAATCAACGTCACAAAACATTGTTGCAGAAACTTATAAAACAGGGCTACACCACCAAGCGCCTCCACTCAAAGTTTCTCAAATTTGGCGATACATATCGCATGCTGATAGCAAAATACGAGCGTAGCGTGCAAGATCTATGGCGTTACGTTTCGTAACTTGTGTCTAATTCCGCTTAACCCGGGGCTAGGGGCCGTATGAACCCATGCACTTCAAGATCCTCATGGTACTCATATGAACAGTCACAATCAAAGCGTGACTGAGATACATCATTCTTTAGATGACGACTTTACAACGAATATTATGGATTAAGAATACTGATCAGCGATACGGATTTGATATTTTTGGAACATCATGATGTCTTGCCGGCATCAATGAAAACTGTTGACCGCTTCTCTCTTGCAGGAAACAAGCCTACATTTATGTATACTATGATTGTCTTTTTGAATTTGGTGCTAATACTGTTATATGGAATAGGTCTTTGGATTATGGACGCTGATATTCTCTAATGGACGACGGCTGAATTATGAATGACGGACCAGACGCTTGTAATGCACTCTTGGACATAGCACTATATGTGATCGAATGGAAGTGTCATTTAACCCCTGCGCATGGAGATTCCCGGACATTCCCAGATATGTCATTTTAACAGTGAAGTGACTGAAGCGTATCTGGGCACCTATCGAGCAGGACTGTTCAAATCAGGGGAGATAACCAGGAATTGGGCCAACAGAGTCATCGCCCTTAATGTGACCAAAGATAACCTTTTACTGGTACTATAGTGTTCACTCAGGCTTGCCATCCCCTTGTATGGGGTTGGGCTGGGCAGTCGCAGTTTGGTGATCGAGAGTATTCCGGGTATGGTGACATGATTGAGGTCAGCTGTATGAGGGCGGGCTGGATAGGGGCCTGCTCTACGGAAGCTTTGCGCTCTGTCGACGGGATTGATGAACGAACTATTGACAATTCGAGGCAATATCTCTGGACGCCCCGAAGAAAGATATTCTAGTCAAATTAATCACACACAGATTCCGGTGATTGAATCCTTTGGTAAACAAGTCAGTGCTGTTTGAATTTACCTTAACCGCAGTACCACCAAGTTGGTCTACTCGGGATAAAAATAATACGCGTGATCAATATCGTGAGGAATGCCTGGAACGAACCTCACATTCTTCAACGTGTAGTCCTATAGGCGGGCTGCAGCTGGCTGTGGCACCAGACATTAGGCTATAGCTGATATTCCGCTAAGAATTTGATCACACAGGAAGCTGTTTTACACCTCGTCGAGATGATGACCGTCATCGTTTAGGAATGATCTTGGTGGACACGGCCGTGCCTCTTGGCTATTCATCAAACGAATATGTCCTTTTACAGAATGTACACGTAGTCGACAAGGTGCCCAATCAGAGGATCCATACAGATTGACTATATTGGTTCACATATTCGACATTATATGATCATTCAGTCACTCACTCATTCATACCTCGCTCGCTCACTCACTCACTCACTCGTATTGAATTGAATTGAATTTTTATTCACCAATCAAATGAATATGTATATACAAAAAATATGGTATAAATTATTACAAAATATTTGCAAACAATATAATCTACATGCAACGCAATAAAGTGATTGGCGGGAATAAAACCCCAGGGGGCTTGTTCTATCCCTGTAGGACAAGTGGGTAGCATTTATATATATATATATATATATATATATATATAAATATATAGTGTATAATACACATTTCTAATTTACTTTATAATATAGGGTGATTAGTGAATATTAGCTCTCTGTTGACTTTTTAAAAAATAATTTTATCGTTGCAGCCTTAGTTGCGATAATGGGGTTCAGATTTCCAGTAGATATATTTTTAGTTTGGATTTGAATAACGAGGTAGATTTCATACATTTGATCAGAGAAGGTAGTTTGTTCCACTCTCGAGGTCCTGTGGTTTTTGTGGTATAATATGACAAGTTTGATTTATAGATGGGTCGGTAGAGGTTCCAATTCTGGCTTCTAGTTTGGTAACGGTGTACATCTGATTGTTTCGTAAAGTAATTTTGGAAGCTTTTTGGTAGTAATTCTGGGTGGTGCATAAATTTATGCACCATCAACAGACATGCGTACATATTTAATTTGGGTAGTTGTAGAATTTTCAATTTTATAAATAATGGTAATGTATGGTCTAGCTTTTTAGATAAAGTTACCACTCGCAATGCTCGTTTTTGCAACATGATAAGCGGACTCAAATGAGTTATATATGTATTCCCCCAGAGAAGGTTACAGTAGGACAAATAAGGGAATATCATTGAGTAGTATAATATGTATAATGTTTTCTTATTTATTGAATTTCTTAAGTAATTAATGATTCCGATATTTCGTGAAATTTTATTACAGATATAATTTATGTGTGATTTCCAGTTTAGTTCCTCGCTGAAAAAGACGCCCAAAAACTTAAATTTACTGACACGTTCAATTTGATGTCCAGAAATAGCTAATTCGACATTATCAATTGATCGCTTTCGGCTATTTGGCCTAATGATAATATACTTTGTTTTCTTTATATTCAGTGATAGACGGTTACAACAGAACCAGATATGTATTTTATGTAATTCCTCAGACATGATTTTAATGGTGTCAGCAAGGTGTTCAGAAGAATATACAGTACTGGTATCATCAGCGAAGAGTATCTAACTCACTCAAACCTCACTCAATCATTGACTCACTCAAATCTAACTCACTCACCCACTGTTTTACACTCACTCACTCTGTACCAGCTACCATATAAGGGAGGCAACTCTACCAGGGTCCGGGAGTCTCATTCGGGAAAACCTAAATATGAACCATGTCGTTTTCGATATAAAGATCCACTTCGGGTTGCGCATGCGCAGTTCAATCATCAGAGCCCAACCACGACAGTCCAGACCCGCTTGTTCCCGCATCCAAGTGACTGCATCAAAGAGCTTCAATAGAACCATGCCCTCCTCTATGAGTCAGTGTTTAGCAGTGTACCTTTCACCCATGCATGTGTGCATACGGTATATTCTACGCTTTCTATACTACCGATGACGTCACAAAATTCTGTCATTTTGCGCCATTGTCTTCACTTCACCTCCTGTGTCCGCCCTTCCACGCTGACCCTGTGGACTAATATATAGGGGTATAGCGCCTATAGACGTCTCCATTGCGCAACGGTAAATCCCCTTTCTCTACTACTGACTCCGAGTAGGTGTGCGCATAACAACGGTCAACCATCCAGTCGCAATCTACATGCCGCGAGCTCCACACAGCACGCCCAGTTGGACACCATGTCATAACCTAGGTAACGAATTTAAATCTAATATATTGCTCCATGGCGGCCATTTTGATTAGCACCTCCTGTATTGTTTTTTTTATTGCTGAGCGTAAAACGGTGTTAAACAGTGACAGATCCATTCAGCATCCAGCAAAATCTCAAGAACGATATTTCGGATGAGTTTGTTGGTGGATTAGGCCGAAATCTTAAATACTTGGTATTCTCATGGCGGCCATTTTGACAAACTCCCTCTAGCGGCAGTTCCCCATAATTTTTCCGGGGACATAAAAGGTTATTCCAAAGAGAAGGTATCAAACAACTCAAATCCACCTTCAAACTTAGTTCTGTGAAAAAATATTAGCGGGGGTACAGATCCGTCCATCCGAGGACCATGGCCAGATCCCAATGGATATGAAGTCGGGTATGTACGGACTCGGACGTGGTCGACAACCACATTGTGGGAGATGTCAACACACCTCTGTTACGGGTGGTCCCCATTAAAAAGAAGTATGGAGATCAAGTCACCCACAGTTTCACCCACATGCTCTACCTACCCGTACGACAAACCGACATCAACACTATCACGGTGGATATAAGAGATGACACGGGACGACCGGTGGCATTCGAACGCGGGAAAGTGGTGCTGACACTTCATTTTCGACAAGCACGTCTCCCCACTTTGTATAATGAAGGTGCCTTACGAGTGCGATGCACGCAGCTATATGGACTATTATGCCCAACAGGCCGGAGGTGGCCTTCCGGTATTTGCAGGTGCACGCATGCAACCAGGACATGGGCTGGGGAACATACTCGGGAGCATCGTCAAAACGTTCCTACCCTTGGTGACGCGTGGGGTGAAAGCAATCGGCAAACAAGCGGTACGCAGTGGACTGCAAGTCGTCGGTGATGGCTTGGGTGGTACGGCACCCAAAGAAGCCTTGAAACGGCGGGCCAAAGAAGCAGGAGGCGTCTTGGTCGCCAAAGCACAACGCATCGTAGGGAATAAAAGACCTGCACCACCGAGACCACGCACCAGTCGACGACCGTCCCAGCGACGACGCACATCGAAGACCCAGGATATTTTTTCTTAAACATGTCCTTAACCCACGCAGAGTCCTGCCCCTCCACCAAAAGTGAATTTGATTTGTGGACGGTCCCGCCCACACAGACCAGTGGGTGGAGCATCTCCCGCTCTCCAGCATCAACGAAACAGGGCCCATCGAGTTCACCATCAGTAATGCGGATACGGCCTATGTGGATTCAGCCCATACATACTTGTATGTGAAAGCCAAGATCGTCAATGAGGATGACTCCAGAATCGTCGACAATGCAACGGTGGGCCCGACGAATCTCTGGCTGCACTCTATGTTTCAACAGGTGGATATATTTCTCAGCGACAAACTCATCAGTGACTCGACCAACACGTACCCCTATCGAGCCTACATCGAGACGCTGTTGTCGTATGGACGAGAGGCTAAAAAATCTCAGCTGACAGCCGCTTTATTCTACCAGGACACAGCCGAGCACATGGGCGCAGAGAACGACAATGCGGGATATAATAAACGGAAGGCTTTCACCGCGAACGGATCTCAAGGGTCGACTGCACGCAGAAATTTTCATGCAAGACCGGTACCTCTTGAACAAGATCCCCATCAAAATCCGACTGATACGGGCGCCTCCGACCTTCGCCTTGATGGCCACTAACGTAGAGGGACATGCAGCTGACTATAAGATTGTCATCCAAGACGCAGTCCTGTATGTCCGAAAAGTGAAACCGAATCCAGCCGTTCAATTGGGACACCTCAAAGCCTTGGAAACAAAACCAGCCCAGCACCCTATCCGACGTGTGCAAACCAAAGTGTTCTCTGTGTCTGCTGGAAATATGAGCGCCAGCAAAGAAAACCTGTTCCTGGGAGAACTACCCAAGCGATTGATCCTGGCCTGTGTGGAAAATACCAGTTTCAGCGAAGCCTACCCAGAGAACCCGTTTGACTTTAAACATTTCCGCATCAGTTTTGTGGCCCTGCATGTGGATGGACAACAGGTCCCAGCCACGGCCTTAACACCGAACTTTGGGTGTGGGAATTTCATTCGAGCCTATCAGAGCCTGTTTACAGCCAACGGTCAAATCAACCAGGACGAAGGGAATATGATCAGTCGGGAGGACTACGCGAACGGATACACGTTGTTCTGTTTCGATCTGACCCCCACCTTAGAGAACGACCATCAGCTGGCCCTCGCCAAGCAAGGCAATTTATGGTTGGAAATTCACTTTGCACGAGCCCTCCGGAGCACCGTCAATGTGATCTGCTACGCCGAGTTTGACAACATCATTCAAGTGGACAAGGCACGCAACGTCCAGATAACCACCGTGTTGGAGAATGACCCAGGGACACATGGTATTTCAAGGGGTGTTCGCCCGAGATGTGCTGCCATTAGACCGTATGTATCCTGCTGCTTACGTTCTCAACACGGATCCGATGGATCGGCCCGGTGAACATTGTGTACTTGACAAAACAGCAGGGCGAATAATGTGACCCGTACGGCCTGCCACCCCTCCATCTCGATTTAACAGACTTCATGGATCAAGGCACAGATACGTGGTGTTGGAACAGTCAAACGTTGCAAAGCCTGACCAGTAGCGTGTGCGGACAATATTGTTTGTTTTACCTGTACCATCGATGCCGGGGAAGAACCTTATCCACCATCGTACAGATGTTTGACGAGTACCCCAAGTCCGAGGACCGAGATGTACTCGTATATGACTGGGCCGCCCATCATTTCAATGTACAAGACCCGTTCTGGGCTTACGTTCTTTCACGAAAAGCCCCTGTTCTGGGCTTAAGTTCTATCGATTTCAATGTACAAGCCCCCTGTTCTGGGATTAATTTCTATCGATTTCGATGTACAAGCCCCCTGTTCTGGGCTTCAGTTTTCATGTGGTTGTTCTCACGTTGTTGTTGTTATTTATTGTTGAATAAAAAACAAAATGAGATCTCACCAAAAAAACCCTGTCTTGTGTGTTTTCTATATGAGTATAATGCATGAAGGCTATAACAGACATGTGGGGATTCAGTCAAACTGGCCTTGAACACCGTTGAGAAAGTAGCCAATCAGTGGCCTAGGATGGGGCCAAATGTAACCAATCAATGTCCAGAAAACAATGCAAGAGTACTGCAGTAAAATAGAGAGCCATTGAAATCAACCCACAGACCAAGTACCGTACATGTTTTGGTCTAGGTTAAGAGCGGGCATTCGAGCACAACAATTTTTGTCGAGGAGTGGAGACTCGTCCAACACCTATAAATTATGTTTATTACTATAAGTTCCATGTATTTTTTCGTGCCAATACGGTTCTGGGAAAAACTGAGGGTTCCCCACTGGCCATTTAACATAGTGCTGGCGATATTGTCCGGGTCCCTGTGCATTCCATGGGTGCTTCGGGAGAGCGGATAAAGGTTATCTATTGGCCCGGAGAGGGCCGAACATTGCCAAAAGGGAGGCCTTTGATCTTTTGACCTGGATGTGACCTTTGGCCTTTTGATCCGAAATTCACCCGCGCACTTCCGGTGATGCCGCGCAAGCGTGCGGCCGGATAACCCGCGCGCACGCACTCGGCCGGATAACCCGCGCAGGCGTGCGGCCGGGCCGGGCTGGGGAAAACCCGGATGGAAAATCCGAAACATAGGTCTAAGGAAAAATTGGAACTCCTCTGTGTTCGGAGGTAGTTCTTTTGGTCATTCTGAAAACCGGAAGTGACGTCACACACTTGCCCAGACCCACCAAACCACGTGACCTGCGCATGCCCGGAGACCGATATTAGCCCCCACTAGACAGGACTGATTGGAGTTTTCCCCTATTGTTGGGCTAAAGTCCGTGTTCCGCTTTTTATATTTTCTGGGAACAAATCCTCAATTTACATACACCCACCCTGCCTCTCTCTGCAGGCCCCGATAAGCCCGGGGGACCGATATTCGCCCCTTGGGATAGGGTTGATAGGAGTTTTCCCTATTTTAGGGGTAAAGTCCGTATTAAGCTTTTTATATTTTCAGGGACAAATCTTCATTTTATGTGCACCCATCCATGACTTGATAGGCAGAACCCGATAAGCCCGGAGACCGATATTAGCCCTTTGGGATAGGGTTGATAGGGGTCTTCCTCTATTGTAGCGGTAGGGTCCGTGTTCCGCTTTTTATATTTTCGGGACAAATCCTAAATTTACATACACCCACTCCCCCACCCTACGTCTCTCAGCAGGTTCCGATATTAGCCCTTTGGGATAGGGTTGATAGGAGTTTTCCCTTATTGTAGGAGTAAAGTCCGTGTTCCGCTTTTTATATTTTCGGGACAAATCCAAAATTTACATACACCCACCCACGACTGAATGGCCCTGGAGGAGCGCTTCACTTTGGCACCTAACTCGACCCAATCAGTCTACTACTATCAGACCGCCTCACCCCGAAGGAATACATGCACCAAGGTCACGCCCGTTTCACGCAGACCGGAAGTGACGTCATACCTGCGCAGAACACTCCTGCGCACACCTCATGACCTCCACGAAACCTCCACAAAACCGGGGGTGACGTCATACTTGCGCACAACTCCTGCGCACACCTCCCCATGACAGAAACTTTCTCGCGCATGCGCACTGAACCAAATGCGCGCTCTGAGGTGCTTTGTATACTACCCACGGACATCCACGGATACATAGAAGCAAGAACCATTTAAAGTCCCCCATGGGCGTCGCTAGGATTTTTAAAAGGGTGGTCGACTATCATAGCACTTTAGGCGAGGGTCCAGCGGCCGCCTAGGCCCCGGAAGCTCCGGGGTCCTAGATCGCTGGAGATGCGTTCTAAGCGTTTGCCGGACTGAAATCTGAACATAATGTATGCAGATTTAGGTTTATATTATACAGCTCTGGGACCTTAAATAGCCTGAGATGCATTTTGAGCGATTTCCAACAATTAACACATCATCTGTCAAATATCAGTATTTTATTTTATTCTCCTTGTCATCTTGAAAGCACAATAATAAAGCTTTGGGCCGATCGATATATCTCGTAGGCTAACCATGTTAAAATGATCAAAACTAAACGTCATCATATGCCATTTCATGACTGAGCATTAAACTTTTGCTGAAAATATCACAATAATACTGTGTAGAATATCAAACTGTGTATCATGAACAGTATCTCGTGGCTATGGTGAAATACTGACTAGAAAAATGAAACTGATATATATTCCGGATATGAAATATCCCGAATGTAGTATAGTCTTCAGCAAAGCTTACATATATACAACATTCAGTTTATTACCCGTTTTGCACTTCGCTAACGGTAGACCGAGGCTGCCGATGCTTGGCATATCCGTCATGTAAGACACATACAATAGGTGACTACATGTGGGGAACCATTCAACCAAGGAGTGAAAAGGGCGAAGTGTATTGCACGCAAAGTGTTGCCGATTGAAGTTGTCTTAAATGACGGGTCTGCCCGATGCTTCATTATCAAATCCAGACGCATGGAGCAGGAGAAAAAAACACATTGATTAATTGAACATGAATTCCATCGTGACGGAATCACCGTTGGGAAGACATTCTTTTATTGAAAGCCATGTACTCGAAAGTTCCGTGGTCATACCCATGTAGTTTTATGTTTAGTTTGCTATTCTATATGACATCTGTTTACGGATCCATGAAAAAATCTACAAATGATCCAGTTCCAGTAAATCATGCCTCGAAATGATCGTGACGGAATCACCCGAAACGGACATGACTCTTGACTAGTACGTGTTGCTAGTCTACTTTTTTTGCTGCTCTGTTTCCGTCTGATTATTCTTAAATGACATCTCTTACTAACATGCAGAACCCAAGGATGATAAGATTTTTCTTTCCTCGTGAGAAAAACGCGATTGAATCATCACAGGGGTTAAATCAAGTCCGTGACGGAATCACGAGTGCGCTTTTTAAATCTTCTCGGTAAAAGAGAATTTATTAATTGCACATTTTCTCCAAAAAAATATTCCTAAGGTGAAATTATCACTTCTAGTTATAAAATTAAAACTCTGAACTCTTATTTTTACCAAGGTATACAGTTCCCGTCGCAAGTATATCTTTTCTACAGATGTTTCAAAAAAGTAAAGTTTTCAGAAAAAATACAACGTTTCTTCCTTGACAATTTTGAATTTCCTGAGTTCTTCAGGTTCAAAAATTGCGGGAAAAATATTTCGCGATTAAAACACATCTTCTCTGTTATTGACGTGTCCCCGGAGTTCATAGGAAGCGAATAGTAAAAACAACATGCTAATATATGGTCTACAAAAGAACGTGCTCTCTAAAAAAACTTGAGTGAACTGTTCCACTCAAGTTGAGTGAAATGTTCCTGTTCACTCAAACTTGAGTTACTTTTCACTCAACTTGAGTTACTTTTCACTCAAGTTGAGTTAAAACCACTCAAGTTCACTCAACTTGAGTGGGATGAATTTCCACTCTTATGTTTGAGTGAATGTCACTCAAGTTGAGTGCATTTAACTCAAGTTGAGTGAAAAGTAACTCAAGTTGAGTGAAAATCTCACTCAAGTTTTGAGTGGGATGAATTTCCACTCTTACTTGAGTGAAATTTCACTCAGATTTTTTTAGAGAATGGAGTGAATTTTATGCGAAAAAGGGCTGTTTTTAGCGATGTCCGCTTTTTCGTGGAATTCATGTGAATAGTAAATTCGCCTGCTGTATCCGTCGAGGGTGGAGTCTCATGAACAGAGACACAGCTCTTTCAGGACCCACTTTATGACCATAGTGTATGTTCATGAGCGCCAAAGCGGAAAGTCGTGGTGAACCCATTGTAGAGCGAACGGACGCGTCACAACTGAAACGGACCATGGTTTCGTTTCATTTTTTATTTCTTTCTTTTCCTTTTGCTTGTTAGTTTGTTTTTGTTTTTTGTGTTTTTTTTATTTTTTTGTTTTGTTTTTGTTTTGCTTTTTTCTGTTTTATTTTGGCTCGTCCAAGGGGGG